>JAGVSQ010001571.1:0-28494 GCA_022683975.1 Rhyacophila evoluta | reverse complement strand
CTGATTAAGACCAGGTGTGAGGACGGGGCGGGTGGATGGTGGGCACATTAGGTAGTCTTTACTCCGCGGAAATCTTTATGATTGACTTTCAGGGGGGAAAGAAACGAAAAAAAATAGAAAACTTTTTTACGCTATGACGTCATGGCCTTAAATAAATATTCAGTGCTACAACACAGAGAATTTGAGAATAATAACGGGTTAAGATGCTTTTAATAATAGACCATATATATACTAAACATCTAATCCTAAAAAAAATGACATGGTATTCCTAATAATTTTAAATAAAATTAATTTTGAATTTAACTAAAATGATGCAATGGTTTGCACCGTAATTATGAGCCAGAGCTTCAGTGAACGGACATAATAAATAAATGGTGCGTAAGTTCATACATATTTTCTTGCAATATTTCTCGCACCTGCACACCACCCGCACCGACAGTGATGTTGACACGCATATCTATCTCTATCTGGCTTGTTTGCGATGCCGTTTAGGTATGGCACAATTACATCTAAATCAACTATTCCCTCCCCAACTCTTTCAGAGATCTTCGCAACTATCGCATTTTTGACAATTTTTTGAGACGCCATCGATTATAAGACGCGCTTGAATTCTGAAATACAATAAAAACAAAAAAAAACACTAAAATAGTATGAAAAAAAAACACGTACATCTTAAAATTAATTAAATAATTTTTGTTTTGTATATGTTATTCACATACTAATGTGAAGCTTTCGGCAAATAAAATTATCCGATACTTTTTCTTTCTTCTGCGTAGATATGGTAAGGTACTCGTTATTATCTGTGAAATTAGATCGCAATAAAGCTTACTAATAATTGGCAACAAATAAAATTATCGATGTGAAGTTAACTCCATTCTTTGCATTTTTCTAATGACTTCATTTGCTCGCACAGTAAAAATTCGCAACTACAATTTGTTTCGAATGAGCACAAATTTAAAATAATACCTTATGCTTTCTCTATTCAATGTAATACTCACTCGAAAGAATACGATAAACAACAAAGAAAATGACGAGTGTAAAGTTTGTTCCATTCCATGTTCGTGTATATTTAAACACTTGGTCAAAACTACACTACACTACATTCAATACGAACGAATCAAATTAAATAAAACAGATGCTCCCTATATTTACTCTAAGAATATTAGAGATGTGACGAAATAATTTCGTAACTACATATCTATTCTTATAATTGTAACAATTTAATATCAACACAATTAATACATATTTACTTAGTAGAGTACCACTGGTAATGGTTGAATAATTGTCTTCCCGGTAGCCAAATGATCCGGAGAATGCAGGTTCGATTCCCACATCGGAAAATGCAGTATAGGATGCCCATCGGGTTAAGCAAAATTGCCTGATGACCAATTCTCGTAAAAAAATAATAAAGACATATATATCTTCACATTGCGTAAATCCATATAATCCACTTGAGAAGTAGACATCTTCAGATTGTGAAGTTCAATATGCTCCAATTTCGGAGAAGACATGATGATTTTTTTTAAATTCTAACTGTCAACTACTTATATTTGTTTTATCATTTGTATTCATGTAACGACACCGAAATAGTTATAACAAAACTACGTATTACTAATTACACTGTTAACAATCACTTTAATAAAAATAAAAAACTGCACGTGCTTGATAGAGAGCTAAGCACACGCGCTTCGATGGAGTTTACGGGCTTAACACTAGAAAGACGGCAAAATTTACCTACCTACAAAGACGGCGGCCGGTCAAATGACTGCATGTACTCGTATCATTATAAAATCATTTATTAAATTGAAATAATTTTATGTATCAATGAACTGAACATAGTATAATGCTAATAATGTTATATATAAGTATATTTTTTACAAATGACTGTTTTATTTACATTACTAAAACCATAAAGTGGTTTTTTACAATCATCACATTCTTTATTAGTTTTATTTTACATTTGCTTATGAAGCATTCCCGTCTTTTTCGATTCTCCTGAGTGATCGTTAGTGAAGATCGAGAAGTCCAAAGCATAGGCTCCACAGATAATGGCTTAGAACCGGAAAGTTCTAAATCAATTCCTGTGTTTCTACTTAGTTCACTGGCTAAATCCAAAATAAACGTTCTACATTTTATGTTGATACTTGTCAATTTCTTGTATAAAATGTAAGAATTGATTCCTGCTAAATCTAAAATATTGAAGAACAGTTGTACAGGCCATCTTCGAAATGCCGCTTTGATACTGTACTTCTTCGACACCTGATCACCCACATTCACACCACAATTGGTAGCGTTGTAGAAAGTCAGTCTCGAGCTTACCTTTAGCAGCATGAACAGTTTTGAATGAATTTGTTCCAAACATCAGATATTAAGGCAAATTTATCCTGTTGATGTCGTGACCTTCTTTCAGATCTTACGTCAAGTGGGATATACTTCATAAAATTTTTGAATCTCGGCGTATATTTTTTGAAAAAAGGCTTACTCCCCATGTGTTACTCCATAAATCATTTTCCGGGATATTTTTGGCCCCGTAAGCGCCACGAACATAAAAAAATAGCAGTAAAATCTTCCAGTTATTCTAATGTGAGTACCCAATTATTGTGCTCTATTTGCCTATTAGCTTCCTCTTTTGTGCATTTTTGAATGTGTCAATATAGATTCGTCAATAAATAGCTTCCATGCAACCATTACTTTGCCTTTGAAATTCCTTCTTGCGTATAATATAGGCATTGCTTGCTCAGTTATAATACTGTGTCGTGCCCCGCGACACTTTGGATTGATTCTGACTGAGATGTTCATGTGGTCTCGTCTGTAGCCATGATATGATCATGCTCGAGAGTAGTAGTGGCTAGCAAGCATGGACTCTTACCACGACCACGGCCACGATTGCTGCAATCATGGCGGAAAAGTGAAAGGGGTACCTGATCTTCCGGGTCGTTTTCTTCACTATCGGAGCTTGAACTGCTAGCTGATAACTCATAATCGTCACCACTGTCGCGTTCTGCACTTTCAGATTCACACTCCGATTGATCTTCTGGTAGGTTTTGCTATAACTGAAGTATTTCAAAATTTTGAAGTCTTCGAGACATTTTTCCACTACTTTATTCATAATATACTAAATAATGAGTACGGAATAAATCAATACACCCCAATGACTGACAAATGAAATGAAAAAGTTCAAATGTGTACAAAAGTAGTCATATCACAATTATAAACATTACGCGGATCATAGCAGTCGAATGACTGTCACCGTCTTTGTAGTTAAATCATCGTTTTAAACAATGAACAATGAAGCTAATAAAAATTTCTTCACGTATTTTAAAAGTTCTATTCAGATTAAATAAAAGTCACAATATATCAGCTAGTTTGGTTCAAGCGTTGTAGAATAACAAAACTTTCAAACTCAAATTGCAGTCAAATGACTGCTCCCGTCTTTCTAGTGTGAAATCATGCAATTTCTAAAGATTGTTTAAATTTAGAGATGAAAGACTGGATTGGATGCACATCGTATGTTCTAAATTCGAACGTTATCGCTGTGCGTACCACTGATATACATACATAGAAAATAATATGTGATGAAATACATCAAACTTTTTCAAATGTGTTTATAATAACATTAAAAAATTATGTTCGTATTATAATTAATGAAGCGGTAGCATGCAATTCATTTTGTTGTATTACTATTTATAATCGTCTTGTTCCATTTTTATTTGGAGTGGATTGCGAAACGTTCATTACAGAATTGTTATTAATTTATAATGACGCAACTCTCAATTATCACCAATTTGGTAGAAACGAGCATTCGCTAGAGATCCGACGAATATATTCTACGCCGTTCTACCATGGTTAATATTTATATCTATGGATAAATATAATGGTATTAATTCCATCGAATCGGTACAAACGGTATTATTAATTCTACTTCACTTTCCTACTAAACGCCGCTTTCAATAAATAAATATCCATGATTTATTGTCGTCAATTTATGATTCGAACAATACGCGACGTTCGAATAGTTTTGCGTGAACAAAGCGTTCGACACAAGTAACAACAATGTTCATTGCATTTGAACCATATGATGATAATGTGGCGTTATATCGCATACATAAATTAATTTATCGTGTTCGATTAATATTGTAAATATTATTTCCCGCAATTCGCTTTTGCATTCAACAATATGAACGAAAATTTCGTTATAAATAGTATTTCGTCGATTATAAGACGCCAACAGTTATAAGACCTATCACTATTTTTGAAAAACATTAATAAAAAATATATATATACGGGCCAGGTTGATTTTTTTAACACGTGGGCGGCCGGATTTATTAGATTAGATTATAGTAGGAATTTATAATGAAATCTACTAGTAAACAATACATAGAAACTCCCTTCATTCCTTGCCCACTACTTGGAAGCCTTATATCAAATCACAAGAGAACAATAGAAGAGTCATTGTTATTTGGTAACCACTGCCTTTAATGATAACCAAGGAGCAAATGGGGCATATGGTACTCGATTAAGAAAAGAAAAAGAACTTAAACTCTCATCAAATTTGTCAACATATACTAGTATGCATAATACAATACATGTATAGAGCACTCTCGATTATCCGGTCTACTGCAGGGGGAGGAAGGTACCGAATAATCTGATGTATGGTATGTAAAGCGTTAAGGAATATAGTGATATTTGATAGCTTACTTGTCAAAATTATGTTATTTCGTTTTTTTAGCTCGCAGAGTAAGTTTTTGTTTTAATTTTATTTCGTTTACGATTGTCTTCAAGATAACCGTCATAGATGTCTCCTTTTTATGTTTTGCACCATAAATTGCAATTCTTCAGGGGTATCTTTAGGTCATAACAATATACAACAAAATTTACGATATATAATTCAATATTTGGTACGGATATTCCGTAGTAGAATAATCGAGAGTAGACTGTTTTGTATCTTTATGCCGTACATGTGCGTACCCGAATATAATTCTATGTACTATATACTAATCACATTTTTTAATGGTGAAATAAAAAAGATGGCATTTGATGTGACTATAGAGTGCTTCAACTCCTATAATATTACCGATGTATGATACGAGGTATTGTTATAAAATAAGTGATACGTATACTATATTGAATATACGAAATAGCAAACGACGTGCCAGTTTTTCCAAGTTCATAATGTTTTTAGTCGAAAATAAAACTATTTAAATCACTGTTAGTTGATTGTATTGATTTTTAAACGAATGGCATGAATCCGTAGTTTAAGCATTTTGAATATAATTTAAGCGTACGTTATCTTCTGGTTTAATTTAAATAATAAAATATTTCTAATCGTAAATTAGTAGGTATCTTAAATTCAAAGCCTAACGTATCGCTGATAATTAATTAATTTTATCATAGTAAACATTTTGTATGCCGTTTCGATAGCAATGCCATTACTGAGCCTGCCAAAATGATTTATTTTACATTGAACGTAGTTGAGTATTATTATCTATGTAACTATTTGGAACACGCCTAATATTCCCTGAAACTATTATATTTATTATCATTATATTGTGAATGTATAAATAAATATCATTTTAAATAATTTATTACATTTTATTGTCAATATATCATCGTTATGGTTATGACTGAAGATCATTTAACTTGGCCCTTTTTAATAACAACAAATTGAGATCACTTTTATCATCTCTTCGAATGTAGGGGATATATTATATATATACGTATATAATGCGTGAATAATTCCACTCCACAAATAGACCGTCTGAATCTCCGTGAGGTAAAGCCTTATTTTGCCATAGTTTTCTCTCGAGAATTCGTTGTCAGCCAATTGCTCGACCCAGTGGGTATTCAGTCCTGCATATTTTGATTCTTTTTAATTCTGCAGCTGTGGGATTCAAATCGTGAGATATGAATCACGCCTTACGGAAGACACTAACAATACACATAATTTATGCACGTAAAGTATAGTGCTTTTAACAAGATATGGTTGCACTAAAAATTTAATTTTGGATGTTGATATTTAAAACTGAAATTAAGACTGATTTTATTTTAAGTATTAGTTTCATATTCGTTCATAGAGTGGAACAAATGGACACACACTAATACATTTTTGCATCACTTAAAATATAATGAAAACCACATACTTGCAGTCTTCCAAGTCATCCCACCATCATCTATCTAGCAGCTTCGCCTAACACACCTCGTCTTTCTAGAACGTCGAAATCCATTTGTTGTTGTGTTTATGTTTCCAAAACTATTCCTTTACTGGTCACCATAGAAGTGTTAACTGTTTACTAGTTTGTTCTCAAATTTAGTCAATTATGTAACTACAAACTATTATAAACTTCTGAACTCGTGTGTGTATTAATTTTCATATAAAAGTAAGAATAAATGTATTATTTTTTACCTCATTAATCCAGTATATCGGCTTTTGTTACGTTGGCAAGAGTTACCAGATCCGAAGGATTCGATTTCACTGTCGAAGAAAATATTCTATATGCTTTACTCAAATGCATGGTACCATATGCATGCATCTGGGCAAGACATCTCGCTTTCAGAAACATGCTTCTTTTCTGTTTTATCATTCATATAGATCCAGAAGCATCGACAATCAAAGGGTCGCGTGAATAATGTCACATCATTTTTAAATAAAATTAAAGGAAAAACGAAATTATCTGTAAAATTAAGTACTGTCAGTCAAAATTTTATTGATATTAAAAAGATTTTGACGCAAATAAATCATTGAATTCGGTACCGGGTACCACGCAAATACGAAAACTCGACCGTTACGAAATAGCTATCAATTTGTTTCAAAAATTTGTCCCCAACGGAACCCTTTCTTCTAGACCAGTCTGATTTTATTAATAAATATGGTCAATTAATTTAGTTTGGCCCTTAAAAAGGTATACATGTAAAAACTAGCGGCCGTCATCCACTACGGCCTACTTAATTTTATCATAAATCGCAGTTCATTTCATTTAAGCAGTTAAAAATTATTTTTGCCACCCAGGCCATCAAATACTTTTTTAGGTATTGGTTCGAATTCTGTCAAAATAAGTGTTCATATTGAAGAGATCCATATACGGCATTTTCTCTAAATAGCGGAGATCCATTTACGATATATTTTGGGAACAAAACTGATATATATATATATTTCTAATATAATACATATTAAAAAATATGTTACGGCTTTGAATGTAGTAAGTTTGTAGCCAATAAACAGTTCGCCGCGACTATTATTATTTACTCGTCGTCTGCAATTAACAGAACAACATTTATACTATGGAAAAAAAATAGGAAAGATGAAATTAAATTCCGTCTAATTTGTATTATTCCATTGTTATGCAGTGGTGGTTATTTATATACAATTACAGAATAATATGGAGTCACAACATAAATTAATTAAATTAATGAAATTGAGCAGCATTCAGTACGTCAGTTGCGGGTTGACAATAATATGTCATTCATTGTTCATAATTACTTATCCAATTGAACATTTCCCGTCGTTCGGGGCATTTTATAGAAATAATAATATGATACAACTGTGGTTATGTAGAACGATATTATGTTTTCAATTGTTTTTTTGACAATATAATAATGTGAAGATTTCACTTATTATAACTGCTGAATCATTTTTTAAATGATACAATTGTCATTTAACTATTGAATCAAACTTGGTTGTATCCCGATACATTTGCTAGTACATATGTACACACTATAATATGTATTGGTTTATTTCAGATAGGAAAAATATTGTACAAATACTAGAACCTCAAGGCGTGATGCCTTGATGTTCTAGTAATTATCTTTAAAATTTAAAACATTAAAATATTATGACATTATTTAAACAATATATATTTTGTTATTCTTTCGAAAAATTAAGTTTGAGAAGTGCTTACAAATAAATACTCAATTTAAGTAAGAAAAAAATTCTGATTTTAATCCAATTGCAAGGAATTCTATTGAATTAATTGGACAGATTTTATTCCAAATATATACACATATTCTTCGGAACTCAGTCTCACTTGGGTGGAAGATATTGAAACTACGCGATTTTAATTCCAATGGTGTCTATGAAATAAGTTGGACAGATCCCATAACAATTTTTTTCCCTAATATATTAACTGAACCTCTTATAATCAGTAAAAATCATAAATCAAACCGATAGCTGTATCTAATAATTGAGCAACTTTCATTATTATTATTATTTAAGTATAGAAATATTGACATGGATTTATAATATAAATGTATCGAACCCTGATATGTCAGAGTCCTATGTAAGTAGAAAAACCTTATTCGTTCTCTTAAATTCTAATTCATTTACTACATCTTCATATATCGCAAACTGGATAACACTAACTGTTGAGCTGTTTGCTATTCGAGTAGCAGATGATTACAGTACTAGACGGAGTACTACAATAACTGATATTTGCAACACGATTGATGTTTTAGAAACAAGTATTTTTTTTAAGATCAAAATTAGAAAAAAATAATGTTACAAATGCGAAATATGTACCATATCATATGAAATATAAAATTTAAATGATTTAGTTTTGTGAATGATTAAAAAAGATTTTTACAATAGTAACGAATAAATTTTAATTCATGGTTAAATCATATCTTTCATATAATATTTAATCGCATCAATTGTGTAAAGATGATAGTATACATTGATTATGTTGCTTTTATATTGATAGTGTCAAGCAGTAGATTGTAAAGAAAATATCGCATATCGACTAGTTAATAGTAAAAAATAGTCGAGTGCCGCTTGAAATGTTTTCCGTACATAATACAAAAGCCAAGGATTATTGATGTGTATTTAAATAATAATAGATGTATTTCTTTTGATGTTATAATAATATGATGTATTCCACTACATTTCGGCCACGAACAGCTGTGTCTATCGAAACTCCAGTGGCGTAACTATTTTCATAATATGGAATAAATTTAAGTCTTCACATCTGTATTAACTGATAAAAAGTGAGCATATTTTTTAAAAATATAATTATTGACTTCATCTGTATAATTAATTTTATTTAATACAATAAAATAAAATTTGTTAGCATGGTAAATTTTACTGTAAAACTACGTGGCATACGCGGTCCTTCATTTACCAAAAGAGCATAAAATACACATTTCAATAATGTGGTAATTTCGATCCTTAGTGTTATACTTGTTTGTTTTAGACATGCCAACTTAAATTATTTTGTTTGATTTTGATGATGAATCGTCATGATAAATCGTCGCATTGGGTATTATTTATATGGATAATCGTTTTGTTTCTCTGTTTTAACCATATATTACTTCTTCGATATATCCATATGCTATGTTTTACATTTTTCACATATTACATCAGTTTATAGTCGTTAATCATCGTTTATTAACCAGCTTGAAAGTGTCAAAATGTGAAACCCAGGCCGTAAATTACAATCTATATGAATGTGTACGTACTTTATATATTTTGAATGCATATCTTTGCTAAAACATTTTAACATCAATACTTACATATTATACATATTAAAAACATTATGCAGTTCTCTGCGATGCTGGTGCATCTTGGTTTTGTGTTTACACATAGTTTACATAACGCAAAATCCTGAAATCTGGAGCTTGTTTTTCTTGAGGAAGCCATGGTCAAACCTAAAGGGAAATTGTTGTTGCATTTTTATTATTTTTTTTAATTGTTTTAAAAATCTATCTCTACGTCACTAAAAAATATTCCGTGTATAATAGATATAGCCACTTTCTTTGGATTACGTACCTGACTGCAGTATAGCCTCATTAGCTCTTTGTTTGAATTCAAAATCAAAAAATCAGTTTCTGTTACTTCATTGTGGATGTATCCACGACTAGATACGGTGCCGCTTGAGAACTCCGGTCACTATCACTCACGTCTTTAACCCAATCAAACCAATTTACAGCAAGTAAAATATATTAATTTTTTTACAAATTTAATACATATTCAGTTAACTATTTATCTATTATAAACTTCTCCCAGTCCACCTGTCAATGCATTGTAAAATACCAATCGTTCTTTTAACATGACTACTACCACACCTTTTGTGCTTATTTCGATTAACTCTTTGGGGCACAGGATTTTTAGTGAACAAAAATAAAATACCCAGTTGCACAGAGATTTTTTATTTAAAAATATTTTTTTAAATGTTACATAACTTACACGCTTACACCAAAAAATCGAATTAGAACGACGCAGCCCAATGAATGAGCTAATCAATTTAGACGAGTTGTGCATGTGCAGTTTAATTTTTTTGATGTGGTTTAAAAAATAGCCCTCCATGCATCCTAATTATCAAAAAAAGTGGGACAAATTTTATACCACGATACTCCGAAGAGCTAAAATGAGAATGTCCATTTGAATGTCTAGGCTATTTGCTGGGTAGTTGAAACGGATATTAACTGCGGGTAAAGGTTTATTCTGTTAATGGTTTCAGATATGGTCCAACAAGTTTTCCCCCTCCGCCGAAGTGAGCTTAGTCAGCTAAATGGATAAAAGTAATCTAAAATGGTGTGTTTTCCAGTTTTTACAAAACAACTTAAAAACTAAGTATCAAATCAAAATTTTGTCAGTATACATATTGTATGGATATAGCATAATCATGTTGGACCATATCTGAAGCAATTCTAAAAATAAAACCTTAACCCTCAATTAATATTTGTTTTTTTGCTATCCAGCAACTGGCCTATTCCCTTTTTGTCCCCTTATATTTTTTTTTAATAGGTAGAAAACAATAAATTACGCCATTTTTAATACAGTTGTAATAACTATGGATTTTTAATTAGCAATCAACGTGTTAATTGGAGGTTATCATTTTAATTCATATGCATGTGGATAGCGTATTTGAAGCGTGGCTGGAATCACCCGTTAAAGCGTACTATACAAGCATTCGGTGCTCCTTCGTGGGAGGTCATAATAGTTTGTCGTTCTTTTAACTATACTGCACACCGTACGGACAATTTGTCGTCGGATCGCAGGCATCCCGTGGATACTTCCATATTTTGAATACGTACACAATTTGTTTGAAATGAAAAAGACGTCAGATATTTTACGGAAACTGCTTTGGGTATCGATATATTCCACCAGAGTGAGAAAGGTTTAGACGGTTGTTATTTTATAAATATCTAGTATGGAATCTGTTTGGCTCAACTAGTGAACCTTGTTTCTTCTATCTTTTCTTTCCCAAATTCTCTCATCACTTTTACTTAAAAAAATATTTTGTACTTTTTTTGTGTTATATTTCAATAGACTTACTATAATACGTGTAGTCTTCAACTTCGATGTGTAGTCACCTTAATATTGTGTGTAACGTGACCACTCTCCCCATCACCAACAAACGCATTTCTAAAAACACAAATTGCGACAATATTTTATATTTCAAAATAACTATCATGTGACGATATCCACTCCAAAAGAGAAGTATATGGATTTCCACATTGTGAAGACGTCTTGACAGAAAATTTTTCACGAGAATCGTTTGTCAGACAATTGCTCAACCCAATGTGCATCTAGTCTTGCATTTTTGGATTTTTAAAATCCAACAGATACAGAATCGAACTCGCATTCCCCGGATTGCCAGGCACGCACGCTACCAACTACGCTAACCAGGGAGACGAAAACAAATATCATTTAATTGTTTGTAAACCTACTCCAGTGTAATTTTTAACGAATACTTTATGTGTTTATATTATTACTGTGGACTTACCTAGCTTTTAGACTAACTTTTGAACTTTTAATGTATCGTTCTCCACTCGCGAACCGTAGATGATGGACCAAGTTGTTTTTCTGTTTCCATATTATTTTGCATAATTTATCATATTTAATGTATTAAGAAATGTTATATGAAATATGATTTCTGTTATGAATGAACCATTTGATTAGTATGTGCGTACATACATATACGTTCGTGCGCATTGTCGCCTTATTTTCATAAACATTATTTCGTGAAGATGACATTGTATTAAAGAAAACAATCGAGAAGAAAACGAAACGCATGGCCACGTTAGGTATACCGTAACAGTAATGTAACACATGTGATTTTTTTTGCGTTGAAGTGCCAAAAGGATCACGGAATTGTGAAAAGTAGCAAGTGAAAATTTGGATATACACTAGTGTGTATTTAAAAATTGAAATTGAACCATTGGCCATCAGCTCAAATCCGGCACCTCAGTTTAACATTTAATAATCCAAAATTGAAATTTCATTGGGTTAAGTGATTTGCTTAAAGCCAGATTCTGCTGTAGTAGTTCAGTATTCTGTTGACATTTATGTGATTTTCTATATTTTGATAATTTGTAATGTGTTTAACTTGTAAAATAAAGAAATTTAATGATTCTAATGTCAATAGAAGAGAATAACGATGATGATAATGATACTATTTATATATTTTACACACGTGAACTGGAAGAGAGAAATTAAGAACACAATAATTGTCTAAATCAGCGGCTTACAACATGGAGGCGGTATTTTTTAAAATAAAATTTTAATTATTTCAAACGTGTTTATATTATGACATCTACTTCGAAAATTAAAGGCAAGGTGGCGTAGTAAGACAAAGGTTAGAAGGCGCTATTTTAAATTATTTTTCGGTTATTCCATTCAAGTCGATATTACTGTATACTATCCCGCCCGATATATTATAACACGACGCGCACTACTTGTTCGTACAAGTTCACGGGTTGTAAAAGTATTGGCCTGTGTCGTATGCCTTTTGCGCCCCAGTTTGCGGCTTATCGCACTATGTACAAAGCAGGAAGCTGCACTTACCGAAATGCACAGCTGCCGCCGCCGGGACTGGAGCCGAATTTACAGAATGGGTCACAACAATAATTGCGTTAGGTAATGTTGTCCACACAAAAAAAAGAAAACTCGGCACACGTTGTCGAACAGAATTGTTTTTAATTTAGACCGTAAAGAAATTAATATTTTTTTTTGTGTAAAATACCTACTGTTCAATTTAAAAAATAATTACAAATATAAATTACATGCATTCCGTAAGTGAATAAAATATGAGTCACTTAAGCATCATTGTGACATTTATTATCTATCACTATAATATATAATAAAACAGAATATATATATATATGTGTTTCTACCACAAGAAGTTCTTCCAAACGATGAACAGTAGCATTTTGACTGCCGATTCAAAGACGATTGTTTTACTTTCAACTTTTACATCATCATGTTTGAATCAATCAAAACCGTGAAATATTTTTTTCTTACGTAAATTTTAATAAAATGCCATGTACAATATGAACTAATCATTAAAAATAAAGAATTCAATTATAGGTATATCGACAAGTGGAACAATGGATTAGCACAGTGTGAAGATGTTCACTCCGAAAATTTAGTATAGTTACATATATACACGACGTGACGACTGTAGGTCACGACTTCAAATGCCACAGCTGTTTAAAGGATTTTCTAATGTTTAAAGATATGTGTAAGACATACCCAATGGATCGAGAAATTAAGTGAGCAATTAAGATAAGTCCAATATGCTTCACATTCGCAGTCGGTAATAAGATTTTTAAAATATGTATAATAAAATAACACCATTCTTTGTGATGATGTCTAGAATATGCATCATCGGTTATGCATCTCTACCACAGATGTTAATCCTATTAATTTATTCCAATAATCCCATATAAATATGTTCTCCGTTGTTTGAGTCTTGAATGATTATTTTGATAATTGGTTGTTATCTATTCGATGTTTCAATCAAAAATAATCCTTGTTGTACACGAAAAAACAATTCAAACAAATTATGCATATCAACAAAGTGTAATGAATGAGAAGAATACTTTGGGTTGTAAGTATGTCTATGCAGTGCGACTAGGGTTTCTAAAAACCCAGGGTTTTGAAACCCGCTGAGTCCGGGTCCGATATATTGGAAACTCGGCGGGTTTCTCTCGATTATCCCTGCTAATAATGGGGGGGGAGGACACCGAATAATTCGATTTGGACATAAATTATTCGGCTGCAAGTACGATATTCGGAATTCCGCAATCGAATTTTTCGAATAAACTTTTGCCTTCCTATAGGTCCTAAGTTTTCCGGTTTTTTAGCTCTCGAGCCGTTAAATTTTTTATTCTCTTACAGAATTCATGGCTTCTTCTTGTTGTTTTTTGGTCTCACGCTATCTCATATTTTCCCGACATCATAAAATTTCTTATGCGTTGTAATGAATGGTCGCTCACGATGACATACTGCATAGGGCTTTTTTAAATCGTAAATTTTTTATATTTTTCACAGCACGGATAATCCGCACCCGGATAGTCGAGAGTACACTGTGATATAAACATACGATTACAAAAAACGATTTTATTATGTTTACTGCAAATTATCTTACTGCACTTCATACGCAATTACGATTCAAACGACTTGCCGAGACTATTTTTTTCACGTATAGGATACTTTTTTAAAGCGTTTATCCCAAGTTAAGTAGGAAGAAATACTCATCGAAGCTCCGCAAAAATAAAAATTTCGGAACTTTATTACAATTTTAAGAAACCCGAATCCGGCGGGTTTTGGATCCGGGTCCGGGTCGGGTCCAGTAACCCTAAATGCTATTGCACAAACCAGCGTGCTTTCACAAAAACACATACAAGCTGGGTCAACCGTGGATTGGCCCTCTCTCCAACGTATGCACTACACACTAATCTAGACGCGAGGGTGGGAGACCTGATATTTTGTGATCATTCCCTTACGTTGTACAGACTGGCTGCAGATGCGGGGATGCCACCTATAATAATATGATATTACTTTAATGACTGCAATAATAAGATATTTTATAGGCCACTGATTACCAAACATCGCGATTTATTTTTCACTACCATAATCCGTTATGCAAATAAAAACTATAGCTGTCTCCTATAATATAATATATCGATCGTCGAGTTCATTAGTCAGACATCTCCAAATAACGTGATTTGAGTTAAAGCGAACACCAGTATCTATAGCAGTAGAAAAAATATCTAATAATCAAAATATTATTTTGATGTCGAAAATAGTTCTTAAACTACCGTAAAATAAAGTATTTATAAATTCAAGTAATTTATTATTTATTAAGAATTGTACATTAATTGGCATTAATATTATTTTATATATTTGTATTAATAATGACATTTTAACAATGTATGAGGAGTAGAAATTTATATTTGAATCCTTAATAATATTTTTGGGAATATTTGTAATATTTCATTCACATGCCGTATGCGGTAGTGTGTGTGGGCGTGACCTGCCTACCAATACACACGCCGGAGACAATTCAACATATGCATGTGAAATAACACAAATACAACCCCCTTCACCAAAAAATGAATTATCATCGTACCTTATAAAATTAATTGCATTCATTATTACTAAAAATAGTTGTCCAACAAATAATACATAATTACTGTAATAAATTTTCAACCGACCCGCACCGGGTTTTGTGAACTGTCGGTATATTATTTTATTTCCTTTTTATGAATGGTATTGTTTTTATTGATTTTATGACTCGTAATGCAAGCCACGTTTGAATACCTCGTATCACATAAATATTATTTTTAAAGTATTCTCATTCAGGAATTGAATGTGTCAACTTCTTACTTATATGACAATTGTATAGGACAAATTCTAGTTGCTTTCCGTCAATTATTATAATATTCTTATTGCTATGATGTTTATAGTGAGTACATGAGAATTGCATACGAACCATATGATTATGTATGTGGGTAGTGTCGATTTAACATTTTTACGAGTTGGCGTCATCAATAAATTTTCAAACTTACAAATAGTTTTTTTTACTTAAATGAATAAGCTGAATATAAAGCACTATAGTTTTGAAAATGCGGATAAAACTGATCTTCATAAATTTTACAAAATACATTTTTGTAATAGCTATTATATAATGATGTTTGTTGGTGAATGATAAACATTTCTCATAAACGTATTATGCAGTGAAGATGATGAAAGGCTAGACCAGAAACCAACGATCCAAATGAAAGTCCAAAAAAATTCAAAATATTTTGAGTTAAAAAAAATCGATGTCAAATATGAAAGTGTCAAATAAATTACATGAAATGAACACAATTCATTGTAATATGTTGTCTTTACATGTACATGTACAGATGTTACTCAATAAATACAAAGGTTACTTACTTAAAGCGCCACGCTGCTTGCACGGGTTGACGCAACTCTCGTGTGTTGGTCTATCCCGAGCTTCCTGCGCGCAGCGGGTCAACAAACCGAAGATTGAAAGACATTTATTTAATACTTATTAAAAAATATTCTAAAAAAAAAATCGGCTCAAAATGTTTGATTGGCGCAAAAATATTAAAAAAGGCTTGCTTTATACAATATCGAGCTTAAAATTTTAAGTTATGTATAATAAATTATGAACGTCTTAATAAAAGTAAATTTTTGAAACCAAATTCAAAATGGATCATTGTTTAGAATAATTATATTAGTTTCGTAGATATGTGTTATTATAAATATTGTCATTGTTTTAACGTAAAACACGAAAATTCTAAATCATATGACTTATAATTTAGGTGGGTACTTAGTGTCAGTGTGTGCTTATTATAATGCAATGTTATATGTATATACAATAATATGATTTAGGTAGTCTGTCTGAATATACAAGCAACCCTGAAAGCGGCATATTGAAACGCTTATTCGTCTGGCCCATTCGCTCCGTCCGGCGAATCCGATAGCGTAATTACATATAGATGAGCTACCTTTCTAAGTTATATAAATGTAATAGGATAAATAAAAAGAAACATGTCCTCAAGAAAACGTGGCTTTTTATACATTTCTCATAATACAGTAAAACCTCGATTATCCGAATTTGATTTAATTTTTTTTTATCATTCACACGTCTTGAATCCATAAATTTATAGATTTTTGATATTTTACAAGATTTATAAGAAAAAAAGACTCAAAATATTATGCAGTTTACCAATCGTATAACATCAGAGAATGGTAGCTCAGAGCGTAAATCTATGGAAAAATCACCAAACGAAAACGTTGAAGAACATATCTTCATATGATTTTTGCAAAAAGAATGCTCTGGTCAGCCAATATCTGGCTCAATTTCGCCTGAAAAAGTGATTGTTATTTCTCAATACAAAATTAAGCGGAGACCCAAATCTTAAGCCAAGTTGCTTCGAAAAATTTAAAGATATCTTCAGCAAACATTTTTATAGACATGTTAAAGGTGTTTCTGGAAGAAGAAGGATACGATTAAGGGTTTATCTATAATGATGATGAGGCCGACTTAAATTTGGGAAAAACTTCCAAGCAAATGTTTAGCACCAAGACGTGAAAATACTGCACCGCGGTACAAAACCAATAAGTACGACAAAGACCAGTCAAGAGTATCCGAGATCTGTAGGCTAATGAAAGAAAGGCTAATTGTAAGAAAAAATCAAACATTGGTTATTTTAATTCGCAATAATTGAAATTAAAGTTAAAATGTATGTATGTATGTATACATATTTAGATTAAATTATTTACAATACGTAGATATGTATATTTTTCTCTCCTTTTGAGAATAATTTTTGGATTTTTCGTTTATCCGCACTATCCTCAAACCCACTTAATGCGGGTAATTGAAGTTCTATGTTATGTGAATTCTCATCTGGCATTTGTGTGACACTGATTCTCAAAGTAAAATTCTTGTTGTGTCATGTGACTTGATTTGTGGAGCGAATTTTGTCAACTTGATATGATTATCTTCTACGTGAAGATGAAAATCTTGAAATTACTGTACACACAAGTAGATATTTACAACAAATTCCATTGACATTGAGTGAAACACGAATACATCATATTAATTGAACTTTTGTTGTCGCTCATGTTAACGAGTTTGAATTATTTTGTGTAGTTATGGGGGTAAGGTCGTTGTCCAAAAAGGTTATTCCTCAACGGATATTTCGAATTAGAATAAAATACATTATTTATAAACCACCGCTGTTTTATGGAAACGCCGTCTACCTTTACCACTCATCGACATATTATTATCTATAATATAACATTATAATAATATGTATTAATTTTATTAGGATTATTCCGCTATCTAAGTTTAATGTAGTCAAATGTAGTTTTGTAGTTGTAAGATAAAAATCAGACTGCGGGTCTGTAAAAACTGCAAATAATAGTAATTTGAAATAATGCAGACCCGCAGTTGAAATTCGGATAGCAGTAATCTGTTAAATATACGCTACTCCATACTTCTTGTATTGGTCATCACTAATGTCTGTAGATCAGTTATTGTGGCATATACCGCGGAGCTACGAGCGTGGAGTTATCTTAAAAATTTAATCGATACAATCCGAATTGTTACATATCTAGTTTTAAAAAAGTTGGTTTTTGATTCGTGTTTGGACGAATACGAACAGTGAAAAAACGGTCGATTGGGTATGTTCTGTAGTTCTAGATACGCCGTGGAACTACGCGTATGTCGCGTAACGTTATGGAGGATGTCATTATTTTTCCACAGTTCATTGATGAAAATGACGTTCATTTTGATTATTGTATACAACACTTTTTAAAACGTTAGTGGGTGAATTTTGTAAACGTATGTATACTCGCAAAAAAAGTTTCTGCAAAACTGGTACGACTAACTTAAAATAGACCAGCGTAAAGGATATTTATTACCATATATATATTTACAATAAAACATTGCATTCACACATATAATGTCTGGGAACTGCTGACACAAATACGTCACACGACCGCGCATATTACTGAAAATTGCTTTTTCTAAAGTGAACTTTAGCGACAAGTCTGATTTCTAATTTAAATATTTAAGATAAATTTATTAAAAATAATCTTTTAAATTAAAATGTATCCTTCCTGCTTAAAAAATAATGCAAATACAGCTGTTCCTTACTAATTTCAAATCTATTATAATCAGTAGAAATAGAGCTAAGCTAAAGATTTTTTGTAAAGCATTAGGTACCTATATAAAATATTTCCTTTTCTTAGTTGTGAGGCACGTTATTATTTATAAAGCTATAATTTACTTTGTAGACCATATTGTTTATGTGTACGCGTAATCAAAATAAATGTAACCTTTACTCTCTTAAAAAAATATGTATTATAAAAATCCAACGGTTACATATAATGTTTGTTTTATAATCTATTCTGGTAGAAACATATGTTATATTCAAAACTTGATGAGATTTATCGTCAGCCAGGAAACCATTTTGCTTGGGTAAGTATTTACATAAAAAATACTTTCAAACTTTTGAATATTAGGGGAAAATATTCATCTTGGATCTTCTTTTTCCGTCCTGTCCGCTTCTACTAACCCCCCCCCCCCTTCCCGTCTTGTAATATTGAAAAAGTAGGCGCGCGCTTTGCAAACGTGTGCAAAACCATTTTGTCTCATTTTTTTCTGTTGTCTTTATAATTTCCATAAAATCGAGCTTCGTGATTAAAAAAACGGCGTGTGCGCTTATAAGTCATCGATAATAGAGTTAATTATAATTCACATGCTCACACTAATGATTAAACGTATATTTAGACATATACTGTCATGTAATATGAGTGACATATTTTGCAATTTTGCCTCTTCACACTTGACCTTCGTGGTCCAAGGAACAGCTTCTATTCTTATGCAATTCGATATTTCATTCATCTGATTCCCATGTTTTTTCACGCCAATTTGATAGGTTTGTATACGATTTCAAATGCTTTATCCATTAACCATAACCGCGCTGATTTAAAATATCAGGCGTTTACTGCTACATAACAAACGTAAATTGACTATTGAGGCAGTGACGTGAGTGTCGGAAGAAAACTCTCTAATATTTTATGCAAACAGATTTTTCCACTCATCCACACGTTCGGACTAATAACTCATTCAGTTGTTTGAACGAATATATAACAACAAAGCAGTGTGATAAAATGCCTTTATGTTAAAGAGATTTGCATTTATTTTTTTACTCGATTTACTTAAATTTAAGCAGTTTCCATCAGACCACTGTTAAATTATTTTTTGATTCGGCTATTGAAATATTTCCACATTTCTATCTAAAAACAACCAATATTATTATTGATCTGATAAATTCGCAACTTAATCAATCCCGAAACTATTGTTCTAGTTTATGGCAGGATGTCCGAGTGCAGTCAGTAGTGCCTTACTTCTGAAAATAGGTTTTTCAAATTTTCAATAATGCTTCAACAAACATTAAACGAGTTCTAACTTCACGACGTGCTTTGGGCTCGTTGAGATGCTAGTTATAGTCATAATAATAAGTATTATACTGTCGTAGACCTCCTTGTGTAGACGAACGTGTATGTTAATAGATCGTTGCAAGATTATTATATAGATTGTCGGTTTATTGAATGATGGAACAGACATCATGCAATTCGCGTCTTGCCAATTTCCAATCATGTTCCATCCGGTAATGTGAATATCGCTTCATCAACTTCCTACAATCGCCGTATGCATGACTTCTTTAACCAGATCCGAATAAACAAACAGAACAGGATACGCGAATAAACTATGTCTGTGAACCGATCCATTTAACGCGTTTTAAAAGAAAACATCAATATCACAATTAGTTTTATAAATTGCAGACTTTTACTATGCCCCCCCCCCCCAAGAGAAGACCATTTGGATTTTTTCGGATATACGAAGGTCCATACGTTTTGTTTTGTATCGGAATTTGTGAGACTGGATATCTAATGAATTAAACTCTTGTCTTAGTTATGATCTGGATGCTTCACTTTTGAAATGGAAAAGAAACATGCATATAAATATTAGTGAATTTGGTGAACATCGCTGATTAGAGGGAAACATTTCCATGGAAACGGGAAAAATAAAATAATATTATCATAGAGAATGAACGAACGTTTTTTTTTTGGAAATCAAAGATAATAATTAGGTTCAATTGGAAGTAAGAGAGCAAAATAAAAATATACAAAGGGCCGTATACGAGGTGTTGTTATTTTTTTCTCCAAAAATAGTCTACTAGTACCGATCCTATTTCAAATTCTCTCCCTATCATTTAAAGATGGTCTTCGGGCGTTTGCAAAATCGCGTAAACCACATTTTTTTAATCTATAAGTGAATAATGGATGTCTCGAGCAAGTGAATCGTTTTCAAGGCATGAATAAAAACAGATTGACGATTAAAATACGATCTATTCAATTTGTTATCGAAAATATGTTATATAATTAAGCAACACAAAAACATAGATTGATCATAGAGAAGTCGGTTCTCAATATCGACTCGCCTTTGTTATCTTTAAATTCATGAATTTAAATAGTAGGCTATAAAAAATAAAGAATAGGGTAGTGGTATAAAATTTGTAAATCCCGCCAACTCATGTTTTTATGTGTTTTTAATTCATTCTGTACAATAATAATACAGAAACAAAGTGGAAGGAAGGCAACCAACGGGGAAAGAAAATAAGGGAAGAAGTGTTTTCGGAGCTTCATAAAAATAAATACCTGACACGCATTTCAGCGTTTCCCGCCAAATAACTTTTACAACACCTATTATTTATTTTATTTCACGTCTTAATGATCGATTCATGTATTGTATACATTTTATCAAAAAGCAATCATTCCAGGAATTTGAGTACAAAGTTATACTGTAGTCATATAAGAGTATACGGTATATTTGTTTATTTTTATAACGATTTACCAATCCACACATACGACTTATTAAACCATATTTATTTTATTGCAGCTTACGAGAGGTGAGCGTTGATCAAAGAACAACACTCAAAATATTTTTGTCGTTTTTACGATTCTGGTAATTAATTCCACGGGAAGAAAATTGTCTCTCAAACATCTTTAAGCGTTGTTAATTTTTACTACATAAAATCCTACCTACGTACGTTTATTCAATCTTGCAAATAATAGGTTTTAAAAAAATAATAAGTCTTATTGTATATATTACTATTTTAAAAATTCAATGTGAGTAAATAATATTTTTAAAATTCATTAAAACCTTGAAAATACAAATTTTATAAACTCGCCAGTCACATTCTTGTTTAATCCCAATGCAAAAATATTATTTACCTAATACTTGGAAAAATATGCCTTAATATACACAAAAAGACTAACCTACTTATTCCTGGTTGTTGCAGCAAATTCAGAATTTAAAAAATCTTTTATTTGTTTATTTATGATCCTCCTACTATGTGCACGTTATCAAAATATACTTCTTTTCCATGTCTGCTCCCTTAGCGACA
Organism: Rhyacophila evoluta; assembly: GCA_022683975.1. NCBI lineage: Eukaryota > Metazoa > Arthropoda > Insecta > Trichoptera > Rhyacophilidae > Rhyacophila > Rhyacophila evoluta. The sequence continues at coordinate 6,285 of JAGVSQ010001571.1, read as the reverse complement.
CATATTATGGCTCACAAATATTTTCCCAGGCCATGCCATGATGCCGTGGCTTCGCAAAATGTGTAGTGTAGATTGGGACTCTTGAGGCATTTGATATGTAAGTTAAATGACCAAATTTATTGTACTATCAATATTAAGTGACAATTTACTCTTATTCGCTTCTATTTTCATCTCGTATTACGGGTGAAAGTCCTTCAAAATTCAATTTATATATTCTCTCATAATACTTTGTTTTATTATTATTAAAACGCCTATTAAACATAGTACAAAATCCAAAATCAAGATTCTTGGGGCTTATTTATATTTTTTCCGATAACGCCAAATTTTGGGTATTTTAAAAAATAGTTGAATCTTTCCACCTACAGTATTTGAATACATTACTATGATTTTTTTATTGTATGCACACATTCCTTTATAAAATAGATAAATAAATTTTTGTTTTCCGCGTTGATGTTTAATACACTGCATCAAAATCGCAAAAATGTGCCACAACTTCCTCAAGTATACTCCTTCTATCCTCTCTATTTGATATTTTCTACTGCCGATTGTCTGCAATAAAAATTCAAAACTCGTATATTCTTTTCCACTTTATGCTGAAAAACCAGCGTTGCCAGCATACATTATTCTAAATTTCGTGCTTATAAAAAACTTAAAACAAATTTATTCGTTTATGGTTTTTAGTTTGTTAAGTTCCATTATAATATTTTGTCAGTTGATTAATATTGTATCTAATCAGTTCCACTACTGCTTCGGAAAAGTGATATATCTGAAGCAGCTTTTTCAACCTAGATCAACCGGCTTAGTAATTACTTTGGAATCATTTTTTTATTGTATACATAAAAAAGCAATTAAAGCGGTAGGAGTTCTATGTTTAGGTTTTATCGAAATTAATGAGTGACTTTTTACCCGTTACGGCGGATAATTTCCATGCAATTCTTCGCTATATTATTTCAATCCTTGCATTTCTCTAAGTGCAGACAGTACAAAATCAATAGTCCTCCGCGAACCGCTGTTCCGCAGGGAGGCACATTGCGTGAAATATTTATTTGAAAATATTAATCTGCGGTCTTAGTTGTAAACAAGTACAAAAACATTGACTGGCTACTATCAAGACGATGTCTCAGTGGCATATTTAAAATTGTGTTTTAAATCATATTTAGAAACTGTAAAACACCCAATGTAATAATATTTGCATTAAACCAATTTAGGTCTCAATTAGTGCTCACTGTCGAAATGAGTTGTCACTGTTTCTGTCTGTTTATATTTTATTACTATGTCATTACCTATCATATTCTATAGATAAAACTGTAGAAAAGCCACTACAACCAGTGGCGGTATTATTTATTATATTATTGGAAGTACATCTAGCATTCATTTCCAAAAACATATTTTTGTGTAGTTACATCGATTAGACAAAAAGCAGTGGATTGGATATCTTACTACATTATACATACATTGGACGTGCAGCGTATGCCTTTAAATTCACTTCTTGTCGTCTTTGCTTCATATTATACGTCTTCGCACACATTGATACAAATTTATACAAAGTATAGTGCAACTCACACAGTTATATTTATTTACCCACATGTTCGTAAAATATTCTTTTTCGAATCGTATACACCTATAATATAATAATATAATAGATGTTTCGAGACGTTTCAAGTTTGTATTTGGTTGTACCTCCATTTACCTACGTAAAACATTCATATAAAATAATAACTTTTTGCTTTAATGGCCGGCAATAAAAAGTAATTGTTTCCTTTCCCGTTTTAAAATGAAAGAACGAAAACTGTGTTATATCTACCCCTGCCTTTTATCATAAGTTTATTACAGAGAGTCGGCCGTGATTTCTTATAGCGAAACAGCGTCCATTTATATTATTTATATAATTTCTCATTTTTCGGGATTGTAAGTATTATTTTTTCAGTGTGTTCCACGAATTATTTCTTAAACTCATTTCATACTTTCTGACTAAATGCTTTTACGAAGTTTCGCTTTTGATTGAAAATTATATACGTAGTATTTTTTTGTTATTTCTTTACTCAATTCTTTCTGAAATAGAGGGGGAAATTATGTAATTTTGCAAAATTTTCTCCGCGCTCCAAGTTAATGAAAGAAATTATTTGTATACAGAAGCTTTGAATTTAAGGGAACATTTATTTAAATTACATGGAATAAAAATTAGGCAGTAATAAGTAAACGCTTTATATTCTTTCGAAATAAATTATTGTCGTTCTGTTTTTAATAGCTATACATTAACTGAACTTATCCAGATACTGTTATTATTCAACAATTTGATATACAGTGTTCTCTTGACTATCCGGATGTGGCTTATGCGGCTTGCGGATTATCCGTGCTAAATGTTAAAATAAAATTTATTGTAAATGATTGAATTAACGGATTTTTTTTATGATTGTAAAATAACTTTATTTACTTTTAGTATGTAAATTCATGCTTGAAAAGGTATCTAAGCGGGAAATATACCACGAATTAGAAAGTTTTATAATGAAGGAAAAAACGAGAGACCATACATTCTAGAAGGAGGTAAAAATGTATTTGCCACAGTTCGAATTATCCGTGTCACTCCTCCCTGCACGGACGATCGAGAGCACATAGTATTAGTACCGTTTTATAAACTAGTATCATTTTTTTAACGCGCAAGATGAATCCGCGTAGAAACATTATACGCGTTGTACAATGCTATTCCTTGAGTCACATATCAAAGTCGGTGGTGGCTGTATTGGGTAGATGATGGAAATACTCAACCACCCATGTAACTTCCTTCAATGGACCGAAAAGGGAAGACTAATGGTGAGATCGTTGAAATGTGGTGAGAAAAACATACGACGTTCCTAAACTGTGTGGAAACGTTTTCTGGCAGCTACGACCTAGGTTAGGTTGTAGAGCCGATGAGAATAACAATTGCAACTACGGCAATAATACGAATATTACTAAATACTTGCAATGTATGTAAAACAAAGTAGTGGCTTTGTAATTTTATTAAAAATGTTTTAATTGAAAGAAACATATCTGTTTAGCTAATTCAGTAGAAAATAAATACGTAATTATTTGATCACCATTAGATGAAACTTAGTTATATGTTTCAACGAGACTAGATAGTATTGTCGGAGTGTGTTCAACAACAAATCATTATTATTTTGTTAGTAACATACTCTGTTGATTTTCTTTCGAAATCAAATTTATTGTATTATTATAACATATTTCAAGCTGCGTGAACTGGATTATCTATAGGCAATATAAAGTAACTTAAATAAATGAGTGCGATTTTCATATACATTTATAGATTACGGAAAAAATCATCGCAATTTATTTTTCTCATAATTTCATTTTTTGTTACGACGGTTCTCAAAGGGTTTTATTTTATTACAACATTTGTTATTTGATAAATCTTACATTGTATTGAATCATAAAATGCCCAACGTACCTTAATGCAGTATCCATCTCAATTCATATTTTATTAGTAATCGCATCCCTATCAAACACCGTTTTATATGCCATACTTATTTCAAATTCTTCAATGTAACTACATAGTATACGAGTACATTTCTCTTTATTTTATTTTTATTGCAGAAATGCACTGTGTGCTCTTATAGATTTTTATAACTTAGAACTCCTACATCAAATACACATTCGTGAAATTCTGTTGACAGCCGTGTATCACAATATTGAGCTCCGTCTATTGTGGAAAAATGTATTAAATGATGCGTACTTAAAAACCTTTGATGGCCGCGTGATTAACCCATGCGATTCAGCGCCGGTCATTGCGGATTCGAATCCTATAACCATGTATTAAAAGGGAATTAAAAAATGCGTGTGATGTCCAATGAGTTGATCGGTTGGAGAACAACTAACTCTCTTAAATAAATCAAAGTATTGGAAATGCGTGTTTACAGTCCTCAAAAAATGTGTGGACATTCTCTATATTTATTAATTAAAAAATATGTATGAATGAAGTAGTATTACTATAATGTAATATATACATGTTTATATCGTTTGTGTTACTGAAACCAGCGACATTGACAAATGTTTTGTTTGGTGATATTCACTTTTACAACGTCTGCTCTGAAAGTGTAGCATATTGATCTCCGCGAATTGAAGATTTATCAACCGAACGCTTAAAGCATTGGCCACCCAGGACTTAATTTTTGAGTTTTTTAAAACGGTTGTGCATGTATGAGAGTCGAACCCGCTGCATTCAGGACCGCACGCTTACCTCTCACCCACTGGAGGAATACATAATTATATTTCAATGTCCATAATATTAAAAATTAATTTCATATAAATATATTAATACATACATATTATTTTTAAGACGGACGTTGTATGGTGAACAACTCCAAGTTTTTATTGATCAAGATTTTAAACATCTAAAGTAATACACAAATTAATGTTTACTAAAAAATTGAAAGATTTAAAGATCATTTGTAACTTTCTACGCACAGTGCATTTGTCGTGTAATCGCCAGAATAGACTTTGTTATTTTCCTTTGTTTCCCTTTGTATTCGATTAATATTCCACATTACTTCATATTATATTTTATTCATTTTGAATATAATAATTACTACTATCTTTGTTTTCCATTTCCTTTGGAAACAATCGTTTTTTCTCGTTTCTTTTTACTAATGTTATATACACGAACATAAATTAATACTGTATCTGCATTGTTTCCAGTATTTTGTCCAATAGCAATTCAAACAAATCGTCGCCGAATATTTTGTGAAATAATGTATTTTAAAAGATTCAACTAACCAGAGGAATTTGAGAATAAATGATAATTTGTCGCAACAATGCGTTTAATATTAATTACTTAATAATAATACATTAAATAGTAAGTTGTCGCATCGATTAGTAAGCGCGCGAGATTAGGTGTCCCGTAAATCCCGTATTTTGATATCGGGTAGAACATATTTACGCGTGTCGTGAAGATGTTGTTTGACTGGTCTATTGGTTGTCAGCCATTCCATTGATATCCTGCACATTCTACAGCCGCATAACATTTTTCAAAATTTCAAAGATAGAGGACTACCCAAATGAGTTGAACGATCAGCGCCAATCAATTCTTGTAAAGAAATAAAGATAAAGATATTTTTTTCACTCATCGTTTATTATGTTCTAAGTGAACATCTTAAATATATTGATAGATTAAGATGTCATTTTGATAGCGTAGCCGATGAACGCTCGCGTTTGTGAGTTGCTTGGCTTTAGAAGTACCGAGTTCAAATTCCGCAGCTGATAAAGAAAGACCCACATAATTATAATTCATGTTAAAAAAAAAATTGTGTTATTATTGAATCTTTAAAATATGTCAAATTATGCGTTATTGATATTAATGTTAGTATCCCCGCAAGCCGCCGAGAGGTTAGCGTGCGCGCCTAAAGTCCGGAGAATTCGGCTTAGATTCCCATATCAGTTGGATTTTTAAAATCCGAAAATATACGACTGGATGCCCGTTCGGTTGAGCAATAATTCTCATGAAAAATAATTTGTCAAGACTTGTGTTGACATTGCAGAAATACAAATACTCCGCTTTCGGAACGGACATCTCGTATTGTGTTGAACCATATTTTTTTCCTTCCGAGCTGGTATGGTATATAAATAGGCGGCCATAAAAATGTAATGTTCCTTATAATATATTCTACGATACTAAGTACATTTACGCGGTGATTTGGCTTTATTATATAGTGACAATCGCTTATTGGTAGTAAAAACAAGGCAATTATTCAAATTCGAAGTTTAAAAATATCGAATAGTTCCTGGAACATTTAAATTTAAAAAAATGAAAGATTCTTCTGCAAATGAGGGTGTTACAATTTACAATTTATTGAATAATTCGGCGACAGCTTGTCCACGAACTGTCTCAGTGTTGTTATTTGTACACAATACAAAATAAGTGGATAGACTAGTGACTAGCTTCCTACCACGGAGTCACTTCGTACTTATATTTACTAGTGTGACTCGAGGAAAGGGGATTGAATAATTATACTTAATGACACTATTATTATTATTAACTTAAATTTTAAACGTCGGTCGTGTTTTTAATGTCGTTCACAAACTACAACTTAATAACACACCTTACGACTGTACATATTTTTTGAATTTTTACTCACAACTTACGAACTATAATAGTTTGTCCATAGAATCCATAAAGCCCGTCACACACGGACTGGATACTGACCAAAAATGACGAAATTCGTTAAAGATTTTATATGTATTTTTTTTTTTTTTAAACCATGTTCGCTCCCAACGTGGAGCATATGGATCTAC
>JAGVSQ010001570.1:0-28504 GCA_022683975.1 Rhyacophila evoluta | reverse complement strand
ACAAGAGACCACGCCCACTCTGCAGTAAGAGCACTTAATATTGTGTAGTTTAATAGGGCTTTTAGAAAGGGTAAAGAGAGTCATGTATTAACATTTCAAAATATTATTTTGTGAGAGATATTGGGTGTATAGTGTACAGTTTCCAATGATAGTAAAAATACATTGAAGCTACGAAGTTAAATCTGGATCTATCACGTGCTATGGATGCCTTGATCTTGTTTAACCTGACGTATGTCTTCTTCAAATGAACTGATGTCTGTTGCGCTGGAAGACTTTTATCATTTGTATACGTACTGTAGTGCTACGAGATTCTGCCTCATATGGGAAGATGCATCAAGATTCTCTAGCGAAAAGGATTCTAGAAGCCAGCATGTGGTTTTATTATGTGACTAAGGGGAATGAACAAAGAGAATTTTTAGAATGTTGTGTAGATATTTATAATTATTGCAATATCATGATTTTTAGCAGTAAAAACAGAATTATTTTAAAAGAGCAATTAATTCCCATCCTATGCGTTTAAAGCACAAGCATTTATCCTTATTTTGTTTATTGAATTATCTGTACAAGATACAAGACTAAAAAAATATAATGGCAACTAGTTCGCTATGAAGGAACCGGTTATTAAAACAACTTTTATTATTTTGTATGACGTTATTGCCAAGCTAAAAGATAACAAATATTAAATTAAACAAAAAAAAAAACTATAACTTTTGGCAGTACCCATAACGCAAAAGTCAAATTTATATAAACATGGATTTTCCTAAAAAAAATAATTACCAGGTATATATATTTGCACGTGATATTCAACTGTCTATGCAGTGGTGGTAAACTGAAGTTCATTGGAAAGCTGATGTTATGCGAACTAAAAAAAAGTTTTTCACGAAATTATGAAAACCGGGTAACTATGATTCAACGGAATTTGTTGTTGTATATTTTGAGCCAAGTTTTTCGCATTAACTTTTATAAAAACTTAGCTACGTGATAAACTTAGTAATGCATACGAGGAAATAAGGTTAGGTTAGGTTCGAAGATGTTCCCATATGCTGCCATATTGTATATTGTATATTGCATATATATGTATATTGATGGGTTTATATGCATACCAGTTTACTCCACTTATGGTCGAAAAACTGATTTTAATGCCATTTTATTCAGATTTAATTTTTCTATCGTACACAGAACGTATAAAATTCACAAACAGTACGTAAAATCACCCGCACACGCCACCCAACTTAATGCAGTAAAAATTCAGTTTTTTGTTGCTCCTGGATATTTTACACGAATGGAGTTGGGTAGTCTGCAGATTAAGCCATAGCTATGTAAAACAATTTTTCATTTTTAGAGACGGAATTACCTTCAACCCGGTAAAGTGACCTTGAATTCGTATATGTGTATTGATATTTGTCAATTGTATATTTAAAACTATGTTGCAAAAAACTTTGTTTTTTTAAGGAGAAGAAAATTGGCCGTGTATATTTGTTATTTGTTTAATTATTTATTTAGTATACCGTAACTTAAAAAAGATTACAAACAACTTTTCGTTAATTCTTGTATTTATTATTTATTATAGGCCAACCCTTTTATTGTACTTTTCATGTTACGAAATTAACCTTTATTATTATTTACAAATATATTAAATTAAACAATTAATAAGAGTTCATAATTCAATACAACTATTTTTTTCAGATGTTTTATTGCATCGCTTTATGCAACCCCGGTTTCGACATTATACGTCTTCAGCTGAATGTATACAAGTGGCGTGCAATTGTAGACATTGGGGAGTAATTTTTATCAAAAAAGAAAAGCGCTTACTGCGTACATGGCATAATTGAATGGACGTTAGAGTATGTAAATATAAACATAAGTGCATAAAATGCATTACTCCAGACACTTTAGGGCATTATACACCTTGTATTGGTATCAACTTTAAATTTTTACATACGTTACTCGACTATTCATTAACACTATTGAAATAATTCCGAACAAAATTTGTCAACTCCGTCGTAAAAATAAAGTTCGCATTGATTATTACAAGTATTGTATTTTATATAATGTATTGGTAACAAACAAAGCATAACCAATCTCGTCCTCATAAAACACAGTGACACACAGTGCTAAAAATATACTTAAGTGTAGGAAAACAGTCTAAATAAATGCAGCAAAACATTATATCTAATCCATAAGTAGTAAATAACTGGTACGCGTGCCGAGTTTAGCACGTGATAAATTATCAAAGGAACCCTTAATATTTTCTACGTATTCATTTATTTCCATATTTGGTTTATTATATTAATATTCAATCAACAATATATTGGCCTGACATAAAAGATCTTGAAAGTAATGTGAGATGAAAGGTTTCGGGTAACAGAGTATTTTGCTTCTACGTTTCTATCCTTATTTGTACAATTTCTTATGTTAAATAAATATCATTACATCCCGTTATAGATATTATACTTTGAGTTTATATCGAACATTACGTATTCTAATGTAGTTACTGGTACGGGAATAGTGCATTTAATTTTATTGTATTTCGCCCATTGATTGTTCGCGATCCCTGGCTTAAACCAAAAATTAGAAAAAGAATTCAAAATCGATTCAGTAGCCACTGGACAGCAGATTTTGGAACTCAGTCACAAGGATGAAAACGGTGCAGCATGCATGTGTGTATGTATAATAATGTAAGTGTGTTGAATATGTACGGTCACAGACACGACACGATAATATGATTCATTTTACCAACTTTGGCAAAAATAGAGTAGGTTCCCAGCCCACAAATATTACATTGTTTCCATAGAAACACGTGCGATTATTTTTGAACTAAAAATAATGTTTGCGTTATTATTTTGCAATGATATTACAGTATTTGTAAAAAAAATCAGTAACTTCATCACCAGTTTGAACAATAAATTGATACATGATTGCAACCTTGCCATTGGACATTATTTTATTGTGTTTTTTTTATTAATGTACATTCGTACTATTTAAAATAAAATACTATATGAAGATTATTATTGATACTACATTAGATTAAGTTAATGTTATGCATAGTTGCTATCAGGATAATATTAGTCTTTTAAAATCGATTCATATACGTTATGCCACAGTATATATAATGAAATGCTGCGAGAAGTGAAAACTAAAAACGGTCACACAGATGTTTACCGATGATTTTATCAATGATCATTAGTTTGTTTTATATAAATATATTGAGTGTAATGTTTTATGGAAAGTTATACATATTTAAACCAAAATTTTAACAGAATTAGAGATTAGAATGTATTATATTTGCAAAATATTGATGTCATTTAAAAATCCTAACGAAATTTACCATAATATTTTGTATACAGCCAGAAAGTCAAATCAAATACTTACAACATACGCCTGCATGATTTTACAGTAATATTCTGTACTTTTCAATAAGTTAAACGGGTGATTTTATGTAGAGAATAGTTGATATAACAATTTTATTGGCCACTAAGAAAGTACTAACGTATTTAGTAAAAGTAAATATTGAGTAGTATACTAAATCACATTTCCCCTCCAACTAAATTACCATATTCCAATTGTTACTTTAAGTTGGTAATCTGTATTTCCGTGACCGAATATTTAATTTAATCCCTTCACATTATTATGACTGACAATCACACCAGTAGTTGAAGATGCAGTCTATGAAAGGACATCGTCCCATTTGCCCACGCAGCTCGATGAAATAATACAAATGAACGACTCGCCACAAGTTGGACGCTGTCTCACCTCACCGACGAAGCTGAAGAAAAACAAAGTATCTCGCCTGCCAGCGTCATAATAGTCTTTTTAAGGGAAATCCTCGCTGCACTTATTTCGATTTAATAATAGTAACCAGACGCTGGCGCTTCTGACAGACTCTAGGGTTACCAACACTGACATTACCCAAAAATCTTCTAGATTGAGTGCCATTGAAGCTTTTCTCAAATCACGTATATAATTTAGATAAACTTCACAAATTTTCCAAAAAAATCTATCATTCGTTGAATAATATATGTATGTTGTGCTTGTATACAAAAAAAATCCTACGGATATAACAGAATCAATTTAATTTTATTCATCAATACTTGGTTGTATATAATACTTTTAGTCTCTTTTTGACCATCTAAGTAAAACATTTGACTTCATTGGAAAATTTCACGTCGTCTCTGTGCACCACTTGGGAGTGGCTCAAGTGACAAACAAATATACTCGAGGTATATATAATATGGACTTTAATGTAACTGCAAACTTATATTAAATAGACTATCGGTTAATTGTTCAACCCAATAACCATGATCATTTTAAAAATCATTCACAGCTATAGGATTGGAGACCACACTCTTCGAAACTGAGCCGTACACACTTACTTCTCGACTACCGAGGTGATGTATATTGAGTCGAGTCTTTTGTAATCCGTGGAAGACAATCGTTTTAATGCACATTCATATGCTCTATATGCCACGGAGCGAAACATAGTAAGAGAAGGAAAGTAAAATTAGCCTCCTCTCACACATATAGTAAATATTAAAATGACTGTTACATATTGTTAAATGATACTGAATATTTTGAATACATCTATAAACAATTTTACTTGGATTGCTTTTGGCCGTAAGTTTGTGTGCGATTTTTTAACTTGATATATCTAAATAATCAAATTAAATTAAATGGCTTATGTTGAATTGTCTTTAAATACGCATGTATTAAGACAAAATAGTTCAATATTTAGTTACGAATCTGATGCAAATCGTTGGCAACCCTAACCATAAAGCAGTTCCTACAACTGGAGTAACATTTCGAAGAAATTACATTGATGTGCCCACGGAATATCAAATATTATTGTAATAAAAAGCGAATCTGATAAACCATTGGTTTCCGTATTATTATTTAATTATTGGCACGTTTTAAACGTAAAGTTGCATACATTTCCAAAATTATTACATTGATAATAATTATTTTCATTCACCATAATAATAGTCTATAAAATATATGTGGCTACTATTCAACCCTTTTGACAGTATTGTGTAAAATGATTTTTATATCTGTCGATACCCTGACAGTACCATTGGCTGTCGGCGAATGGCCAACAACCAACATTCATAAAATAATCTAATTAGATGATTTTCTCGGAATAGAAATAATGATTTAACATTTATGATTTATTTCACACCTAACAACAGTTCGATCATTTATCGGATCAATCGGTCATTGCGACATGGTTTCTATGAATGATAATATGTATCTATCTTTTAAAAAGGTATCTTACGTCAAGTGAGAAGATCGTTTTTCATCATGGCTCGATATTATCACGGTTTAGTCAGAATTAGGAACCATGCACATTCTAATGCACGCTAAGCAATGTCTTAAGAAACTACTCCGGTGACATTTTGAAACCTCACGTTCGTTATGCCACGGTATACGCTCGCACAACTCAAGAAGATACTTAGCGGGTGGTGTAGCGGAGAACACAGTTAGCAACAATTTTCACTTTGTCTTGTTCACGATTAAGAATATGCACATTTTTTATATACCATGTTCGCTCCGAAAGTGGAGCATATGGATACACACAGTGGGAAGAAATCCACTCCGAAAGTGTAGTATATGAATCTCCGCAATGTGAAGACGTCTTGATGGATTATTTTTCACGAGAATCGTTTGTCAGACAATTACTCAACCCAATTGGCATCTGGTCCTGCATTTTCAGATTTTTAAAATCCGACCAGATGGGGAATCGAACCCGCATTCCCCGCATTGCTAGGCGCGCACGCCATCAACTACGCTAGCCGGGGAGACATATGCACATATGAAAGTATTTTTTTTCAAATTATTTCATAACAAACCTACATAATATGTCGCTTTTGATAAAATTTATCACGTATATATATGCATCTTCTACCACAATTCTATAATGTACTGCACTATAATGCATTTATGTTTAATATTACTCCATGAACGAAGGCTTTATAACCGTGTATAAAATCGGTTCGAATCTACACAAAATTGTATATTTTAAAACGACAGTCGAAATAATAGCCCCGATGGCACATTCCCATAGGCAGAATCGACCTACCCACCTGTAAGCTGGTCTCCGGACCTTACCTACCTTACCGGCCAAACCACTTTTGCTTTCGAGCCGAAATAATAATAATATGGAGACGATCTATCACCCCCCGTCCTCTTCGGCCTTGCGGACCTCCTCGCCCTCTCTGTCCGGACCAAGATTCAATTTTATTCGTCCTCTATCTAAGCTCGCTTACTTTCGGTTTCGGAGGATGCAGCCGAATACACGAACAGAGGGTCTCGAATATTCGTAACGCAACACCTATCTACCTGACAAAGCAATCTCCAATAATAGAATAAATTAATAATAAATGTGTTATAAAACATAATTTGGACTACATTAATTTAAAGCGAACTCATTTAATATTTATATATACATATATGTATTCTTCTAATTTACTGAAAGGTCTGGACGGTATCATATAATTTAATGTTAAAATGTTTTTTTTTTAATCAATAACTTTTTCGAGTTTATAATGTTCCGAAAACTTAATTGAGTATCAATTAAAAATCAAATACAATAATAATATTTATTTAAAATCTAGCAATATACACATTGTCGATTTTAATAATTAATCTAATATAAAAAAAAAAACAGAAATTAACCAGTCTGCGGAAAACATAACTTATTCATTAAAATTCACCAAGCGGAGAAAATATTGAACAATATCAACTCCAGATTGTGCTTGATGGCTATTGGCATACAATTAATTATTTGTGTGTAGAGCTTTAGTTTGTCATAGACAGGATGACGTTCCCATATGAAATGGCTATGTTTCGTTGCTCTAGGTTTACCAAGAACGTCTCCAATAGTCTAGGCATATTCTTCACAAGGGTTATATAGTTGTATGGTGGGGACAAATTCCTCGTGGAGAAGATTGTAATGATTGCATTATATGCCCTATTTGTCCGTATTATATCTAGAGCACGCTTCTCAGCCTTCGTAAGGATCCAGCATCAGTAAGTCAACTTTAATCGAACCAGCGTTGTATGGTATATTTTTCGCAAACGTATTTAGATTTAAAAAAATGGTTAGAAAACATGAAATATACGTTATATTTGAGATTTAGAAGGAATTCTTCCATCCTGAACAATCTAAAAATCTTGAATAATAAATAATACGAGGAAAATCTTGTTTATGTGTGAGAAAAATTCTCTCATGTGATCTGACCGCAACAGTTGTTTTATTTGACGTGCTATAATGGCAACTGAATAATAATATATGCGTTATTAATTGATAAATAAAAAAAACTGAGCCAAAACGATAATAAGGAAAAAATAATTTTATGACGTGCAGTATATCATTATTTATTATTCTTAACTACAATAACTGGTCTTGCTGAATATACCATGTAGATGGGATTTGACAGGCTTTCAGGGCTCATTGGGTTGGTTTAAAAGAGATAGGTCAGTATGAAACTATTTTGAGGCATCCGCAATACAGCTATTTCCATATTTAGCAGCGCTTAGTGACTGCACGGCTCATTTTATATTTATAGGCTGCTTTTATAATTATACTAATAAAATAATAATATTCATATAATGAAAAAAATACTTTGATTACAAACGATTTAGTTTTGCCTAAAATAGTTTTCATCTATTTCATTATTATATATATTTTTAATAAGCATTTTTCGTATTTTTAAATTTTTTATACCGCAATTCGTCTTGATATATATCGATTGATATCCATGATAACGTCCTAATTTATTCTAAAATGTCTTGAAGAGTATCAATAGATATCTAAACAAACTAAAGTATAACAAAAATACTCATTTCCATATAATATGCCAGGGCTCAGTATACTGTAGTTATTCGGATACCTAACTGTTGCATATAAAACAACGTCCATGGGTTAAATTAAAATTAAATTCATTCTGTTCTTTTTTGCTATTTTATACATGAATCGTTTACCACGATAAAGCATTTCTATCTATCAAACTATCAACAGTTAAATATATTGGTGAATGTCTGTGCGGATGTTTTTAATGGCTTCGTGTGTATTTTTTATTTTTGAATTTTTTGAATTAACACCTTCGTAGTGACGAAAAAGTACACTTACAAAAAAAAAAAATGCGTACATGCATCACGATATCAAATAAAAAATACATCAACAGGTAAAAAGTCATAAGGTCGATTATATCTAGTTTTATATCTTAGTGAGACTTTCTTCATCCGGTCCTCAAAATAATACAATGATATTACAGCCATATTGAGTACATCCCTATTTATTATTTACTTACGAAATAAAATTTTATTAAAATATAAAATGTTTTATACAAAAAAAAAAAATATCAACCATTTTATTTTTAATTATCCTTTTTGATAACTAAACAACGATATAATGTCATTCGTGGTTTCAATGGCTATATTGAGTCTAGATATTTTGCACAGTAAGTAAGATAATAGATATTTCATAAATAGTGTATTTTTATCAAAAATTAGTAATTATAATAACAGTTTTTCGTGATAAATTTCTCGCTAGGATTCTTGGAGAAGATTTTTATAGCAGCGTAGTAGTGAAAGGGTTAACGGTAGTCAATAATTCAACTCATTGAAACAAATCCTATTTTGTCTTACTATTTCAGCTCCAAAATTAGAGCATGAAAACGTGAACAGTATATCCACTACAAAAATAGAGTATATATTGTAGATAGATAGATTTCTACATTGTAAAGGCTTACTTTGACGGATTTTTTTACGAGAATTGGTTCAACCTATGAAGCATTAAGTCCTACAGTTTTGGATTTCGAAAAATCCTGCGGATGTGGAATTCGATATCACAACCTTCAAATAAGAAGCACTCACGCTAACCTCTCGTGTACAAGTTCCCTATTATATTATTTATATATTATCATTTAACAGCTAGTGGTTAATTGCGTCCAGGTCGAAGCCCTTCCCACTTTTTTGAGATACAACTTTCTTTTCAAGTACATTCAACAAGTATTTTGATTAATCGTTTTTTAAGTATGATCTTTGTTTTAATTTAATGATTTTTTTTTTAACATTTGAACTACTAATATTAGGAAATAATTTCTACAATATGCCGAAAAAAGGATGAGAAGGACTGAAATTTAATTCCGCTCTGGTCAATATCAGTATTAGTATTTCAGAATATTTAGTTCAATCGATACAATAAATGTTTAAAGATTTTTTTAATAAAGTTTTTTTTGTTTGAAATATTGTTATAGTTAGGACAACCCTATTTTTTCAAAGGATATATTATAAATATATATAATATGTAGTTGTATGTATCTATATATGAGACTCGAGATAAATCATTTTATTAGGCGGGCAGCCGAGAAGCGAATGGCGACCTTGATAAAACGCTAAGCTCGTTGCATTAAAAAATCAAAATGATGCAGCTGCATTATGGACATTACAATATAAATTGAATGCACCTACGAACGACTGACTGCAGACGTCTAGAGAAACTTGCAGACAAAGAGTCTTTATTTAAATACCTCCACGATAACATTTAAAATTATACATTTGCATTTTTAATTGCCAAAATTCGGTAGACGGTTTTTAAATTATGTTCAACATGTTAATATCGTACAACCAGAATGCAAAAAAATATATTCAAATTTAAAACATTTTTTGAAACAGTCGTGAAATTTAAACGAATATACATACGAACGCATGCAAACCTCTAAGGGAAAATAAAAGGCAGTCTCCATTGAAGTGACTGCAAGATTTTTTTTTAAATATTATAATTACTTATGTATTGTAAAATCCCAAGGACATTAGGTTAGGTGAGGTTAAGTTATGTAATTGTTTTTAAGGATTTTTATTGATACGTTTCTTTGATATTTTAACACGAAGCTATTTATCCGGAGGCATTTTTTCTAGGAGGTAATTGTCTTGGAACTCTACTACATATGGGTGTACAATATCTTTTTGATAGTTTATTTAACTGCACTCTGTTTTCATTATCGTATAACATAAGATATAAAGTGGAGTATATGGACCTGCATACTTTGAAGAAATGTCTTGGTGGATAATTTTTACAAGAATTGGTTGTCAGACAATTTATTAACCTATTATGCATCTATTCCCGTATTTTCATTTTTTTTATAACAGCACATGTAGGTATCAAAACGCACTTTCCGTATGTGAGGCGCGCATGCTATCGGGGATGTAGATAATATTAATTTAAGCTATGTTAAAAACGATAAATTAACAAATAGGCCTAGCCGGGATAGTACAGATGCGTTAAAGGCATATTACACTACACAATTTCAAGGCACCCTTACCCTTACTAAGTGCGGTGTAATAATCCTCGGGCACTTAAATCACATATAAGAGACCACGCTCACTCCGCAGTAAGAGCACTTAGTATTGTGTAGTGTAATAGGCCTTTTACAAGTATGTTTTATTTGGCGGTTTGGC
Organism: Rhyacophila evoluta; assembly: GCA_022683975.1. NCBI lineage: Eukaryota > Metazoa > Arthropoda > Insecta > Trichoptera > Rhyacophilidae > Rhyacophila > Rhyacophila evoluta. The sequence goes on along the minus strand of JAGVSQ010001570.1, from coordinate 18,049 downwards.
GTAAAACTACGGCGAATCATGATTGATATAAATGACACGGATAAACGAACAGCTAAGTTTAAAATGTATTTATAAAATCCATATGATTATTATTATACGTTGACAATTATTTTTATAAGAATACGTTATATCATTTTTTTAAAATAACAACACAAATGTAAGAGGATTTCATTTATTGTACACTCTATTTTATTGGTTGGTAACCTTGTGTGTTTAATTCATTTCCTGCATCCTAATCGGCTAGGGGTCAACATGAGCGCTTAAAAATATTTAAAAAAATGATTAAAAAAACATAAATACACCAACTATCATGAACGCTATACAGTTTTGATTATGCAATATAATAATGCATTATGACCATTATAAGATATAGATAATAAAAAAAAACAATCATTATTAAGTACACTTATCACGTTTCTCATCTCATACAAGTTTTCAGTTCAGTGAATCCGTACACATTGTTGTTTTTTGCCAATTTTAATGCATTTGGTGTTTTTGCTGGTACATTATAATAATATAATCATTATGGAAGTATTTTTAAACGGAGGTCTAGGCGGAAAAATATTTTTTTGATCTGTATATTCATTTCATTTAGTATTTCAATTATAGCACATGGCAAGGAAGGTTTTATGTCCATGGAATAGATGAGTTTTCATCGAATCAAAAATATTTCCATATAAACAAAAGTATTATGCATAATTATTTTATTATTTACCATATTTGCTCAAAAATTGAGAAAAAAAATATCTTCATTAATGAAGTACAGTAGAACCTCAGTATACGTTTTTAGCCCGTTCCAGATCCTTGGACATCACACAGGACGAATAGCAAATGATTTTTTCGCGTCCAAACAGGACCTATTCCAGATTGGACTTATTCCAAGCCTCCATATATTCCAGATCTCCACAATATGAAGTCAATTGAACGAATTTCGATTATACAACGTTGGCAGATTTTTTTACGAGAATTGCTAAACTTCATAAACATCTACTTTTGAATTGAAAACGGGAGTAATAGTGCATGCATATGGTATTTATCTAAAATATGCCAATTAGATTTTGTGTTATAATAATACATATTTAAATAACATTTCATTTTTTATAATATTTTTTAAATTAAACACTTACATATCGTAAAATTTGGTATTTAAAAATGAATAAACCGTTTATAAAATATGAATATATAGTGTGCATTATAAATTCTATGTTTTAAGTGTATGCTATAAGGATTACCGGTCATTTTAAGCTGGGCAGTAATTTCATCAAGGCCATGTCTAAATTAAATATGTAAGCGTTGTAAATATCGCAGGCCTGTTAAAATATTATATTCGCAATGGTATTATGGATTCATTTGTCTCGCCTACGTTATAATTACGAACTATCATATAACTAAAACAATTCTTACATTACAACTATTATAAGTTCCACACTATAAATAAGACTTACCCAACCAACATCCAACGTTACAACATCACTTATGTGGCGGCGATAAATAACTCTATGCACCGTTTTCTTATATCCTTGATACAAGAAAAGCATTTCACCATATCTTAAATTCACCATAAGCATTTGTATCCAAGGCTTAATATTCAATTACTCCGAGATTTGTTGAGTGGAGGTATAGTGCACAGGTTCGAATCCAACAGATGCTAACATATTTTTTTAATCAAAAATGTAAAGACCGATAGTCAATTCTCGTCAAAAATATGCCAATTACTGTCTGAAAAAATAAAAATCTCCAGTGACAAGTGTATGCGGTTCTAGTCATTACATTTATATGAAGCATACGTTATCAAGCCACTGCTTACAAATTGTTTTTTAGACATCATACCTTATTTCAGAAACTGATTTTAAGAGGGTGAAAAGTGTAATTAATATTATATTAGCGACAATAAAAAAAATCAAAATATCTTACTTCTTACAGGAGGCTACTGCTTGTTATATTAATCTATGACAGTACTTCGTGTTCAAATTGGGCTGTATGTATATAATGAGGTGAGTAATAAAACATAAATAAACATAAATTAAAAATGTAATCGAAGTCCTTTCGTAAATAGGACTACGTCAACTTGGACTGTTAACGTATTATACGTCCAAGAAGAAGCAAAAAACACTTCAGGTTAGTTGGTCAAGTAGAGAATGCGGGTTGGATTTTTTCATTGCTTATTGCTAAAGGACGAATGGAATCCTTCCAAACAACTGCTTACTGTAAATCTTTGATGGAAAGTAAACACACTGAAAAGATAGTTTTTTTTTTAATAATGTTTGATAATCTTAATTGTTTACATTCTAAACTAACATCTAAATGAATTCGGATCAAAGTTATTTATATGAATAGTTTTATTACAAAAATATCAACGCTAAAAAAGTAGTGTCGCAGGCATTTTTTTTATAAATAAATACTGTTATTCTTTCAGGATTTACTTAATCAAAACATTTGACAAAGATTTTAAATAAAATCGGAAATCATTTGCATTCGCCGTATTAAGCAGTAGTGTTTAATTTAGAAGCATCAGCTTCCACGGTGCCATGGAGCACTTCACAGGAAGCCGAAAAGTATTTTTTCATTCGGAAGATTTGAACTGATGTTATTTTTTATTTTCCATTTCAAAGGAAGTAAATAAGGTTTATTTATATTTTTGCATAACATATACTTAATGTATGACTATTATATTAGTGAAATAACATCGACCCTGCAAAAAAATTACATCTTAACAACCAGGTGATGAAAAATAAATTAAATTACAACTGGTTCACATGAAACTCTCACAGTAATGCATGCCAAAAATAAAATATGAGTTATCCTCACACTTTTAAAAACTATATTAAATAAGATTTGACCAAGATAAAAAATGTTAAAATACAAAGAAAATTATTGAAATCATAACGCACTTTAACAATTGTTATATAATACAATCTTATTCTGAAATATTTAATATAACAGTTTTCGCAAGACAGTTTCTTCGGGACATACCGATTGAGGAACTTTGCTTTGATCTACAGTTTTGTTTCTAAGGAATAAACAAGTGGAAACAACGTTTTTTTTTTACATTTTATTGATAATTAATAAAGAATGACACATGTGTTGCCAATAAATATATCGTATCTTATATTACCATGGGGCGGGAAATATTATTTTTAAGGAAACTGTTTACCTTCCAGTTAGAATCTTATCGGATTGCTGTCGGGTATTTCCCCTAATTTTGTAATTGTGAAGACAATATTTCAGTCATCCAAAGTGTTGCCATAGATATTATTTTCCGACCACTTTATCAAATAATATTCAATGATAAATTGGATTTGGAGTTATAATCATTATATTTAGAAAAATAAAATATTTGGCATTTGGCTTAATAAATGTTGTGTGCACGTACTAGAAATCCATTATGTTAAAACAGTGATGTTGGTGTTCTATATACGTACATTTATATTATTATGTATATTATATATGCATATACACTATATTTAGTTTCGCTGGCGTCAGCGATTGCTCTCGATACATAATTGATTTATAATTTAAATTTTATCAATATATTTCAGAATTAATTTTTTGATTGAAGAAATCAGAGTGAAATTATATTATAAGTTCTACGGCATCTCACTGTGGGGAATAATGTTTATTAAACCATCTCCGCCCCTTATTTATATCACACATACGGATATCCTGAGTGAAAAATATATTTTCACGAGGGTCGGTTGTAAATCAATCGCGTATCCAATATGGATTTCATTCTGAATTTTTTTAGCGTTTAAGTTTTATACGGAAATGAATATACAACTATGAAAATTCATAATTTAGAAAAATACCACGGTTGGTCATCTAAATATATCAAGACCGTGATTAAATATTATTTTCTTAATTTGCGTATTTAATTATCATGTATGGATTTGTTTCAAAACTATGATTAATAAGAACATAACCTATGTGTAAATGTAAAAAATGGCAGTTGCAGATTTTTGTCGTCATTTCCTAAAATAAGACTAACGATGATCCTTGACCGTCGCGCTCTTCCTCATGCATGTTTACGGCCGCCAGCCGAATGTGTTTATACATCATCCGAAACTCGCGGACCAATATTCGGAAAAAATATGGCGGGAAGGGGGTCAGGGGGGCGCAGGGTCGAGGCTGGCAACGCTGCGCGCCGCATCTCGCGAGATGCACCGCCGAGTCGCGACAGCCGCCGCCGCGAGCCGGCAGAGCGGTGCGAGCCCCCACGCTGCACGCTGCACCCGAGCCCCCGCGCGCCGCCCTCCGCGCATGCGCCACCTCCCGAACCGTCCCATCCGTCCTCTCGGCCGTCCTTCTTCAACCGCGCACTCCGATTCCAAGCTACGACGCCGCGCCGCGCGGACACGATCCCCGCTCAAAATGATGACAGCGCGCCGAAACAAACGAACAGCGGCTTCCGAAGTTCGCGGCGGGAAGCGAGCTCAGCCGAACTGAGTGCGCCCTCCTGAAAATATATTCAAAACTATTACACTTCTAAATTCAAAAAAAAAAGAAACAAAACAATGTCAACGAATCCTCGGTTGACATTTGTCCGTGCGGACGTGATGGTCAATTTATTATTTGCAAACATGATCGAATAGATCCTAGTGCGGTGTGATTATTTTTTTAGTTTGCGACTTTATATTGTTTATATTTGATGGTTTTTGAATTGCGCGAGTGAACCGGGGCTCCGTATTCGGCCCTTCTGAAACCGCGAGTGATATTTTTGGGTGCATCTACTATTTATTGTAATAAAAATATTATTGTTTGAAATTACGCGAGAATGGCGCTCGCATCATCTGTCAGCCTCTACTATTCGATAGTTCAGAGGGCTGCTAGGCACTACTTGGAAGACTACTGCCACACTGGTGAGTTTTCACTCTTTAAAAACTGCTTACAAACTTTCCTAATTACCAACTTCGCCCGACCTTTAAACGCGCCGCGAATCCAATCAGATTTCAAATATACCCCAAAAATATAAAACAGATGAATTTAATTCGACATATTTTTCTATTCTAAATAAGTCATATTTCATTTAGTATATTTTTTATCTCTCAGTTTCATAAAACTTTGCGCAAACAAGTTACAGTAAAAGTTTTGTTGTGTTTGACAACTATGAAAACTTTTTGGGAGTACAATATTTATTTTTAAAACGACGTTTAGTAATGAGCTTTTGGTTTTATAAATACTATAAACATTCAAATAACATAAACATTTACACTCTTTAATTATATAGAAAATTTGAAACTAAATTGTACATTTCAAGATGAAATAATAGAATATAAAAATTAACAGGTCAATTTATAAAAATATCTTAATTTAAAAAAAAATGTTACATATAAATATAAGCTTACAAACCAATGGTTAGACACTAATTTTAGATCCTAGCTATATACTATTCGAGTTGTGTTTTGATAGTTTTTTTTTTAATATCAAAAGAAATATTAAATATGATGGTACGTGATGTCAATTCGGTTAAAATTAAATATAGAACATTAAAATGTCGACACTCTTTATTTTATTAATGGGCGTTATACTGTTATACATAAGTATATGTGGTTTGTATAAAGAACGGTTTCGCCGATTGAAACTTTTTCATTTGTTAACCCAATATTTAACCTAGCCCTGTCTGTATATGAAAATGTTCAATTAATTAACTATTGTTTTTTTTATATCAATTTAGAAAAAAAACTTAACTGCATTATCGTTTTTAATATTTTGTATGTAGTTATGAATGTATAAAATGATTAGGTAGGTCAGTTGTTATTTTCGATATAACTTACAATGGATTGTAATGCGACGCATAGAAACGCTTATAGTTAAACTTTGTTAATTAACATAATAATGTAAGCTATATATGAATTGCTAAAGTAATTGAAAACGTAATAAGATAATAATAAGAAATAGAATGTTGTATACATAGCACGAATTTTTGTATTTATAATATCATCCAAATAATATTTGAAACTCGTTTGATAAGTATGATACCTACGATAGAATTTTTTTTATTTATAAGCGTATTAAGGAGTCGGTCAACTGACATTTAAACAGAATAAAATAAATACTAAAGTTCAACCCCTAAATTAGGGCGAATATATATATAATTCAATATTTGTATGAATCCAGATATATTAAAACAGTAAGGACGCTGTATTTTTTTCACCATAATCCTAAATCAATTTTGAAACATATCCATCGAAACAATGGCGTCATGTATGTGCAAAAATAATCTAAACTTATTGGTGTTTAATGCTTATAAATTATTCACAATGTGCAATGTGCATCACGAAACATGATACCTCAAAAGTGCATTCAAGGCTATGTTTAATATCGAATTTGGCCTTGACTGCTATAGCCAGATAAAAAATAATAATATGAAAGTTAAAATTTATTTGGCAGTCTCCGATTTGATTTTCCCACGTCACTGCAAAAATTAAAAATAATGCATTATACTAACTGTAGTTTTTTTAAAATTTATAATCAATTTGGAATAAGTATATGTGGACAACGCTTTACAATACATTCATTCTTGTTGATTATATTTGATTTTGAATGTAGATGAGTCACATAAAATTTGTGCGATTAACACAAAGAAAAGTAATTTAAAAAAAAACCTTCCAAGAAAATCCATTGGACCGCCGAATCCTAGAAAGTCAAAGCAACCTCTTACATTTTAAAAATTCCTATATTATGACATAACGTGTACAACTTTTTTTTAATATATGATCCCAATATTTATTTGATTTTATGATTTATTTTATTCAATATTATTTTAAAAAAAGTTTTCTCTTATACTTGCAACACTTCTAAGAAATATGTGTATGTATATTTAATTATAATCCTACTAATGTGTGACATGTCAATTTTTAAAACCCGTTAATGGTTTTTTGACATTATTTTTGTTGTATACAACGGATTAAAAATTATTGCATTAATCTCATCTATGTTTTTATTATTAAGTTAATTTTTAACAATATCCGCTTCGAGGAATTTGGATTATATAATATCGGATGTATAGCAAAGGTCTATCTTTAAAGTTTTTTTACGAGGGTTGGTTGTCAGTCAAGTCAAGTCAGAGTTACACACTATAGAAAACATTAAATTAAAACAAATTGATGTTTGTACAGGGATTGTAACCCGTGATTTCAAGTGTTGAACGATTTACAAGCGCACTCGTTTACCAATTCGGCACCTGACGAGAAGTTTTTTTTTTATTTTAATACAAAAAAGCAGTTGTTTGTCGACAACATAAAACATATTTACGTTCTAATAAACTAATGAAGAAAACCATAACACTTGTATGGAACATTTATCTAAAATGGCAAATTTATTGATTATAATATTGGAAACCTTGTATACTTTATTAATTGCGATTGTTAATTAATTTTGCAATAATAATTTAACGTTGTTTATCTCATCGTTTATAAAATTATTTAATGATTTTACTCTTAATTATGTAATAAACTGATTTTAATAATGCAAGTGTTTTTCTCCGATCTTTTTTTGTATATCAAAGGTTGCTAATGACTACGTCATAAAATATTACATATAATTTATAAAAATGTATTCAAGATTATTTGTTTTTTTTTCGAGAACATAATATAAAATTTAAGCTTTTCCTTAATAACAAATTTTTGTATTACATTAAAATAATTATTTCACTAGCGTTATTTATTATATTTACAATTTAAACATTATTGTTACATTTTTTTCACTATGTCCGTTCCAAAAGTTGAGTATATTATAGATCTTCATGATGTAGCGGCGTTAATTGACACACTTTTTTATTGTGAATTCGTTCTCAGCCGGTTGCTCAACCCATTGGGTAACCGGTCTGGTTCTTCAGAATTAGAAATCCTTGGCAACTGTACTGATTCGGGCACCAAAGCTCGCGCATTCTCATCTCTTATCTCAATTTTGTACCACTCTATTTACATTTATTTTTTATTTATATTATTATACCAGCACTGATTTAAGGATTTTCCGCTTTGGAATAAAGGTTAGAGTACGCGCCTCACATCGAGGAATGCGGGTTCCAAGAATCCAAAAATACAATACTGGGTTTCCATCGGATTGGGCCATTTTTGACAACCATTTCTCCACCTTTGCATTGGACATCTTCACTTTGTGTAGAACCATATGCTCCACTCTCGGAGTGGATATGATAAAAATATATAAACTAGATATCAACTTCATATACATTTAAATACATACTCCACTTTCAGGACGGATATCGTCACACTGTTGGATAGTTCCACTATAAATGTAAGTAACAATGAGTGGTTTTAAAGAGGTTGTATTTGAAATTATTTATTAATAAATCATTATCAATACATATTAAATATATAGATGTTGATATAAAATCAATGTTCGATGCAAACGTTTATAATCGAGAATACATATTAATAAATACAGGCTTCGATGCAAAAAATCACGCCTCACAGTGAGTGAGTATATATATTTTTTATATTATCCAAACCAGAATCCAACTGGGAAATCCATTCTTGATGTGTACCATTAAACGGACGTATGCCAAGTTACTTTCAATTTAAATGTCACGATTTTGAGTTTAATAAATTATTTTAACTCCGCGAACGCTATTTATATAGGTAACTAAAATGATTGATTTAATACATCAAATTATCTTTATAAATATCTGTTTCTTAAGTCAATCGATGCTTCGAATGGTGAATGCAGCAACAGTATATAAAAATAACTATGTTGTCATTCATTTAATATTAACACTGCCTGCCCTTTACAATATATAAATATAGAAATAAACTCATTGACCTCATCTTTTTAATAATAATAAATACTACTTGAACAGTGGTGTAGCTACATATTCAGCGCCCTAATGCAAGTAAAATCGTTGCACCCCTTGCGATTTCTCGTTTTTTTTTAATCCAAGCTATCTTAAAATATTGACTTCCTGGGAAATTATGGTTTTTCAATTTTTTTTAGCTTACGGTAACGAAAAATGTTGCCCTCCCCTTCCCATTCAAACGCTCCTCGGTAGCTACGCCACTGTTACTTGAGCTATATTAAACTTGCATATAAATATCGCATAGAAGAGCGTCCAATTATCGGCTTATATTTGGGTGTACGCCTAAAAATAATTAATTGTATTGTATCTTTTTCTCATATTTTATGAAATCGGTATCTTTCTTATTGGTGTGCAGGTTGTAATTTTATGGGTTCTCAACTTCTAGTGGTATACAATTTATATATGTTAACCATGGTCAACGTATGAAACCCAAACGAGTTTAATAATTCGATTGAAAGATTGACTACAAGTTTTTGTAAAGAATATCAAGCTACCTATCAAATAATTTTGCATTCACTTTGAAAAACTTCGTGTATTTATCCGCTGAATAATTCAAAATCTAATTCAACGAGTTACATTGTTGATAGCTATTTCGTTAGTGATAGAATTATCAAGACTTCCACCAGAAAATGTGGTAATTAAGATGATTCACACTGTCGACGTTCATGCATTCTGCCGTGAAACGGATGTTGTAATTTGCGATTTAAGAATTTGACCGCAATATGAAAGTTAATATAGGTAGTTAGACTGATAATTGTTATGTTTGTTAAATTAATAAATATTCTACTATTTAGTAAGTCATATTATATAAAAATATTCCCGTATTAGCCAAGAAATATCATATTCAATATATATAGTTAGTGGTAAATAAGAAAGTGCACAACATAGCTTCCGAAATACAGACATCACATGAGATTTATCTGATATATTTTAATAATGTTTTAAAAGGAACGAGAAAGATGGGGCTAGTTAATAAATAATTCATTTCACGAAAAAGAATGCAGTTTTCTTTGACTAAGAAACTTTTGACGTTCGAAAATTTAAAATTATTTGAAGTTTCGTCTCCGAAACGTGAGAAATTTGATTTAGGTATAAATAATGAACGCAGATAGTTGAACTTTCAGAAATACTTTTTATGCACTCAATATTTACTATAATATATAATTACATCATTTGACGAAGATTTAAAATTATACAGTAGGTGGATGCAACGTTTTTTTATCTAGATGCATCAAGATATAGATTATCTACCATGATGAATATCGTGACTGTGATAAATCTGTGATAAAATCTTTAATTAATTTTCTGTACGCCCACCAAAAATACTGTAAAATTATAATGAAGCTATTTCCTGAAATAAATGGATGATCTTCTGTTAGTATAATAGAATAAAAGACAATGTATCGTACAATTTATTGTGCTATGTATGTAATTTTAGAAAGACTTGCAGTAAATGAGAACAGTATCCAGGACACCAATTTATTAACATTATTGAAAGTAATATACAAAAGAATACCGAAGTAACCAAATGTCCCGGACAAGTGTTCATCCAATGTGTAATAATATTTTGCCCATATTGAATATAACGAAATTTCGGTTAAAAAAAAAACGGTTTCGTTATAACAACTCGACCTGTAGTTAGTTTCATATTAATTTATAGATAATGTGTAGAAAAAATATGTTTGGTTTATAGGAATCATTAATAAGTTTGCGGTAGTCAATAGCCTTAGGCTTTTTTCATAGCTGAAAGTTGAAGTATTCTCCGGCTTCGCATAACATTCGAGTGGTTGCGGGTGGTACAGCGCACCAGAGTTTCTTGAATCATTCAAAAAACGCAGATTGCAAACGTCACACGAAGAGCTTTTCAAATTAAACCCATTAAAATTCTTTTGTCCGTCGCTGCAGCGAAAATTTGTTTTTCATTTTTTTGCGGGGGCCCCGAACAAATGAGAGTAGGTTTTTCGTGAGCTCTCAGCCACCGGGCCCGCTGCCTCAGCCTCTGCCTCCATCGTTCGGTCGGTTGAGCGACGGCAGAATCCTCTCCCTCCCCCTCCCCCGTCTCCCGTGGCCCTCCCGCGCGCTCCGCCGCCCGGCTGCAGTGGTGCCTCGCCGATGCAACCTACCTCTACATATTTACACCCCCGTCTGTATAAAAATCCCTCCATTTTTTCGCCGGCGTCCTCCTCTCCCTCTATCCGTCCCTCTTGCACTCCAGCGAACCTTGCAGCGGCAACCCGCCGGCGAAATATATCACCGTCTCTCTTTTTCTTTCTTTACAGACCGAGCGATATATCTATCTATCCATTCGTGCTGTGTTTTACGCGAGCTGACTGAAAAAAAGCGCTGCGTTATTGATTTTTCGTACACCCTGTGGTGGGATGTGTACCCAGGCCAGGCTCTTTGTAATGTATGAAACGCTCACTGCTTTTTTCGTGTTTTTTTTTTTAGTTTACTCGTTTTTTTTCATTCTGTGAGGGGGGTGGCGTCTGCCCATCGGCCGTCTGGTCACAGGGCGGCACCCAAATTATTCATCGCCTATGACTGCCGGTCCTGTCGATTGTGTTCGAACATACAATCGATTGTGCATCTCGCAAATTGGACGTTTTTCATAAACACTTTTCCGAACACGAACACCGAATGCCCCAGCCATGTCTATTCTAGTCATCAAACTATGTATATCTCATACCCCCAAGCAATATCAGAACAATAAATTAAAAGAACCATCATACATGTACGAAACAAATCATATTTATAAATACTAAATCTATATAACTGTGCGTTATTTGAAATCGAATACCATACCCAGTATCATAACTGATTTATTTGATGTTTTACAATTAAGAAACTAATCCCAACTTATTTACACTCACTATTTGAATATATGAATAGCTTATATGCAACACAAGTATCTTAACTAATAACATTCGTTTAGATAAAGCAAATATGAATAATCAATTTAGAAAAGCAATTTCATACATAGCATTTCCTCGCGAAGCCTAATCGCGTAACAAAAGAAAATCTAAAATTCTGTTTACTTATCTCGATGTATGAATATCGGATTGAATTTCTATGTAACCCCGTGAATGAAGCTTCAACAGATATTAATTAGAATAAGTAAAATATATTGAGAGGATATATGCATCTCAACGTATCGAGTAAAAGAATTTAAAAGTATGTAAAGCATAGTTCGCTTTATTTATTTTGAATAGCATCGAAAACAGATTATAAAGTTAATCTATTACATTTTCGTTTAAAAATTATACACGGAAAATTTCTGAATTTTGAAAAAAAAATTTGTTAAAATGTTTGTGTTTGATAAATATTCATAATGTAAAAATGTTTTTATCTATTATTTAAGAAGTTTATAAATGCACTACGCATATATAGAAATGTAATTTCAATTGTATTGATTAATTAGAATACTTAGTCCGTGTATTGTGGTTTTGAATAAAACCCAAATAATGCTTCAAACAATAATAACTCAATATATGCTAACAACAATCATTTTGCGTCTTTCATTCGCAGGTAAAAATACATTACATATATATTTTAAAATATCAGCTTAAACATATTACATTTTTTCGTCAGCAATATTTTTTGATAATGTATTTTTGCGTGCTTATTTATAGTAAATAATATAAAATAAATTTCCACGTGTTTATGTTATAGATAATCTCATAAATAAATAAGTATGCATGAAATCTATCTCGCATCTTTATACGTTGAACGTAAAATTCCCGTGAACACAGGATGGTAAAAAAAGTCAGAGTTTCGCAGCGCGCTCCATTCAAAACAAATCCAAAGTCGCGTCACAATTCGAACTTCCGTTGCGTGTCTACGAAGTTTCCATCGATTCGTAGCTGTGCGTCGCGTCGTAGAGACCTGTCTGCTACGTTACGCACTGCCCAGCCGATTGCGGAAGGCTTTCCCGCGTAGCTACGCACGCTTGCCGCTGAATAATGGTTTGTTTACAGTGCGAACACCCCCCCTCACGGCCGCGTCTGCCTCCTCCTTCTACCATGACCGGCGTTGCACCGCTTACGCGTCTATATGCGTGAGGCCATTTTTCACTGTGTGCGTTCGACTCGATACTACTACGTCTATACGCATTGCGTTCACGTACTTGAATGACTTAACTCGACTCTAATATTCGCGATTATATCACAATTAACTCGAGTCTCTACAATAAAATTAACGTCGATCAATTATTTTTTAATTCGATATTATAGAATTTATAATTCACTCACATTATATTTTATATTAAACTTGCGTAGCTTTCCATACATAAGTCAAATTTAACGTACTGCCGTATCGGAATATATTAAATAAAAGAATCCCAAAAATGCATACTTTATTGCTTATAACAATTCTCGAAACCCGATGGACGCTTAAAATTCCAATAACTCACTTTAGAAAAATGCGAGTATGTAATCGTATATTGCCCGTTGGATGCAGTAACATCGTAACTCAAAATCTTCCATTAGTATTCTATTGAAACATAATGTTGTATTATTGATAATTTTCTGAAATAAAAAGACAGCAAATTGTGAAGGATTAAAAGTAGACTAGAATTATTTAAAAATGTACATTTTTAAGTTATGACGGTTTTAGCATTCATCGAATGATATTATATTAAAATTCCCGTATAATGTTAAATGGTTAATAATACTATCATTATTTATAGTTTATAATCCTGGCGTAGATTTAAATAAAGTATGAGTATTAAAATTTCCACTGAATGATTAGTGCAGTTGATTTAAATCAAGCGAATTTAAAAAATGGGTAAATGTACAATTATTTTCAATGTTTGCTTTAAAGAGATTAATGTGGTTCTTAATAGTATAAATACCATAAATATTTATATCTTGATATGTGTTTTAACTTATTTGGTACCTAGTCAAGTAACTAATTACTTTGAGAATTCCAGAATTCAGCAACTTAAAAAAGTTTACACAATTTACGTAAATATACAGCCTTAATAAGATGAAAAACTAAATTTTGTCATTAATGATATTCTATACGGAGGTTTCCAAGTTTAAATTATGATGATAATGTATTAAATCGTTCGCCGTCAGAAGTTACAACAGCAAAAATGCAGTTGATTTACATGAAAGACTTATTCTCTATCAAGTGATTTTTGTTGTGAATATTCATACCGTATTTTGATGTGCGGTGAATGAAGACTATTTTTCAAAATAATTGATAAACCTCGTCTGTCGACATTCCCAATATTATCCGTATTACATATATTAGCTATGGTTTGTGTCTATACCTGTCTAGCCATTGTCTGTCTGCAACGATACGCATGCGAACAATTTATGACCGTGTTCATAATGCAGTGTTGAAAACCGGTGTTTTATCATATTCAAGGCACCGAATGCTAAATCGGCACAATATCCGATTAACGTGAATTAATATTATATTTATGCAGGAAATTATTATGGGAAAAAAATTCAATTATTTTAAATTGTAATTGTTTTTTAAATACTGAAAAAATAAATCATTGAGCACAGTTTGCTGTTTAAATAATCAAAAAATGACATTATTAGCGGTAGTTCTGACATAAATTACAGTAAATAAAATACTGTTGCCAATTGCATTGTAGATAAATAAAATTGCATTGATTATTTCAGTGATTAGTGTTGTATCTAAATTGATCATAATTTTATCCATCCACCATATTTAAACAATTTAAAATGGAATTAAGAACCCATAAGTTCTTGATTAACTATAAATGCAAGGCCTAATGCAGACTAAAACGATATAACGGTAATACCGTAACTTTTGAAAATAATGCATTTTCATTTAGATCGTTATTTCACCAACTGTATTTCGGATTTGAGCTTCTTTGGGTATTCTAGTTTCACGATGTGTAAGAAAGAAGAGAAAGAAGAAATGAAAACGATTACTAGTGTTTTATTTTCACTATTATGGTCTATACATTTTCGCGAATAAATACCACTGCTGTTATTGGTTAAAATTAATGAGTTTTAAACATCAGATATAAAAATTGGCATAATAATATGACTGAAAAAATATATTATGATGTACAAAATAAATTAATATAAAGAAATAATCTTGGGGAAAAACAGTAAGTTATCAAGGTGAATCTATAAAATGTGTGTTCGGCAAATCTTATTCCGCGAAATTATAAAATAACATTCGCTTATAACCCACGCTTATTCAGATGGGAGATATCGACATTTTTGAATTTTCAATGATTATTATATTCTTATAACGGCACTGGTGTATTAATTTTGATAAATAATTCAAACTTGTTATGTGATCAGTGCATTTTATTTTGGTTTAAAAATACAGTCTGTTGAATTATACGATGGTATTAAAATATTTTATTTTCTAGCTTTTTAATGAATTGAAAATATTTCTAGGAATATTTCGACTTAAGCTATCGCTGACCATTATAAATAATTCTTCTGTTATTGACTTTCAATGTTGGTGCAAGTTTTTTATAAATGTCAAATAGATTTGAATATATGTACATACCTACCTAGCTGTGGGTGATTTTATTTATTAGCAACAAGCCACTGGCGGGTGCAAAATTTTGTCATTTATTAATGCAACGTCTCCTTATATATTTGTGTCGTAATGTCATTACAGATTATTACAGATTTTTTTCTATGGTATTTGGATGTCAGTTAATTAATTATTCAGCCTAATTATTATCTACTATTCCATATCTTTCTATAATTTTTCATCACTTAACGAAGGTCTTGATAAATTCTTTCTAAGAATTCTGGTTATTCTATTCATTAAACTTATCAAGACTATTTTTTTTTTTTAGTGTAGGGTTTGAATCTGTGAACTTTGATGTAAAAGGGCACTCACCCTTATCAACTAAACATGTTTTATTTATGATGATGTATAAACACATTTATGTTTATACATCATCATAAATAATATCGACCTCATTATAAGTATCATAATAGACAGATTACTCAAAAGTATGTTTTCTTGAAATGATATGCTGCAGATATTTTTTTCACTTCTATTTCAGTTCTATTAAAATATTATTCTTTTAATTATCTAATACCGTACACAATTCTCAAAAAAACTCACGGTTAAGTAAGTACCAGAATGAAATAATCCAGGAAAGTGTTTCATCCAGTTTATGAGATAGATGCTTAGTAGCATCACTATACCACGAATTGTAAAACTCCGTCCTCAAATATATCAATATTTATATTTTATATACAATAGTATTATTATACAATATTTATATTTTATATACAATTTATATACAATAGTAAACCAGACGTCCTCAAATATATCAATTTTTTGTCTTTTTTTTAATACAAAATTTTAGGTACGTTATTTTAGCAGAGAATCTTTAAATATTTTCTGACACCCTATTGTCGGCTTACTATTTCTTAAAATTTCAAGGGATGCATTTTAATCAAGCTGGCTGATATCTTCTCTGACATTATTATGTAAGTAGCCATTCCAGAGTAGTCTCGCCTATTTGAATATGCCATATAATCATCTCGTCCTATATGTGATTCAAATTCATGTTACACGAAGGAATGTAAACATAGAATCTTCCATAATTATTGTATGTTTTTTAATATCAGCTTAAATATCAGTTTATCAGTTCGAAATGTAAAACATATAAATCTCCAAGACGTGAATTAAATACTTTACGTGACATATTATTTTTAATGGTAGTTAGTTGTCAGCGAATGGTTATACCTATTCTTTAACATTGTTCTTGAAACGTATTGATAATCGTGGCGAACTATTTTCACGAGTGTTAATTATGAGTCAAACGCTCATCTATTTGGCACCCATTTATATTTTGAAAAAAATGCAGCTACAGAATATGAACTCGTGAATTCAATTTTGCGAACATGCGCATTTGCTGAATTAATCACCCACCTAGGTGATATTTATAATTTGTATCAAAATAACGTACTAATAATTAATATGATTTGAAAACGACAGTCTTTAAATCAATATATATACATCAATGATTATTTTTAACTTCCTCTGTTCAATATTGCATTACGAAAAATATGTATACTGTATATGTCTTTATACTATCGATATACCACTAAATTTTTCCACCATCCACCTACTTCAACTTTACGTCCATTATTAATTAGGCGTATCCCGGATCTCTGACATCAAGAATCAATCTATATTATTCATCGCGAGTAAATTCAAATATCTCAGGACTAGAATGCCACGCACTCAAATGCAATGAAGTTGAAAAACAAGTAAAATGAAAATATACACATATTATAAGACATGTTTTGATATACTCCATCCACCTGCCCCGTTCTTATGGCCACGCATTGTGTGCTCAAGTTGAAAGAAATGGAATGAAATTGATGTACATACTAATATTGGATTCCGGATCTTATTTACTTAAACGAAATCTCCATGTGTATAACTTGACTGAATATGCTAAAGTGGTTGTACATCGCACAGTATAATATTTTCCAAACTGAAAACATTGAAAGCGTAGCTTCGTTGCGAAGCCTCGCATTATCTACCCTTGTCACATACAAAACATTAGTACAACGATCGCAGGGCGGCAGAGGGCGGGGGTTAAAGTGGGGACCTGTTGAAGATCTACGCAACACAGTTTTCAAAGTTAACATCACTTCAAAGTTTATCAAAGAGGGGTGAGAGAGATATTCAGTGTTGAAACACGTGGTTTGCTTTGCCTCGTATACTTTGCGTACACACGTCGAAATTGTTTGCGTATTTTCATCAAGGTGGTTAGCACGAAAACAACATGAATTTAATTTATGTAAAACACAAAAGCGTTACTTCATTTCGTGGGTTATTGTTTGAAGGAATAATTGAGTGAGTATATAAAATTAATCTTAGTAATTAATGTTGGATTAGATTAAATTCAAGACTTTTTCACGTAAATTTGTTATGAACCAAATGCAAACATTTTTTTGCACAGCTTGCGTATAACACGTGTATCTTTTCTAGATATAATTGGTTTAAGTCAATTTAAGAAGTACTATTTCTGATCTTCGGATATTTGCAGTGGATAGTTCTTCTGATGCTAGCAAAAGTTAGTCGTCTTATTTAACATATTTTAAATGTTGAAATCATTTAACAACATCGATGTGTATTGACAGAAATATCACAATATTAGAGACGTATATTTTTTTTTTTTTAAGCCATGTTCGCTCCCAAGCTGGAGCATATGGATCTCCGTAATGTGAAGACGTTTTGACAGTTTATCGTTTTACGAGAATC
>JAGVSQ010001569.1:0-28506 GCA_022683975.1 Rhyacophila evoluta | reverse complement strand
ATTATATAATTGATTAAATAAATAATAGCAATCTAAAAAAAAATGTTTAATTGTAAATGTAAAAAACGGTCATAACTTTTGCATCAACCCAATATTTTACAACTTACCACCTGGAATTTTATAGTTGATATAATTATAATGTAGCGACTATACGGTTTTTCTGAATTAAATGTCATTACGATCTTTACCTGTATTATTTTCGGAATTTTTGTTAACTTGAATTTTACATTTTAATTACACCTATCTCATGAAAGTTTTTTCTTTATTTTTAATACATATTTAAAAAAAATAGTCAACCGTTGGTCTACCATAGCGATTCTCAACCTAGTCCATATAACCCCCTGGGGGGCCACAGAGACCTTCAAAAGAGGCACAATTCAAATATTACTTTTTGGGGAGGTGGGTAGGAGAGGCACAGACAGAATAAAATCATAGTGAATATAAATAACGCGAGCCAAAGATATAGTCAAAATTCGTCGGGGGACCACCAGTTTTGTTTTGTTATACTTAAATTTCGTTATAATGGAATGTAAAATAGGTATATCCTTTTTTTGGTCCGCGATGATATGTTTGTTATAGTGGAAATTACATTATATTAGCATTCGCTATGGTCGGATTTGGTTGTATCACGGAAAAAAAAATTGATCAAAAATTGGATACAAGGGAGGCGTAGAATTTTTTTTAAAAGTCGAAAGGGTCAATGTTTCAAAAAAGGTTTCAAATCGCTGGTCTAGCATATAATTTATTTTCGTAAACTAAAGTTTTTTTTTTTTTGTTCATTTTTGTAATTTTATTCTTTTTATGAACCATAGAACCTTAGTTTGTAAGGATAACTCCTTTTGGAAACATGATCGTAACTCAAACTACACTTATATCAAAGAAGATTTATTTGTAATGAATAATGGAAAAATTCATTCCATAAACTGGAATTTCATACACCGGAAATTCATACAAAATATGTGCATACCTTATTATATTTTAATTGTTAAATGTATGTAATTAAATTTATCATGGCCGGTGTAACGGAAATAACAGAGGATGAGGGAGGAGGGTTGTTGTGTTGGACGTTGTCTATAATGGAATATATTTCTTTTTGTGGGACTTAAACCATAAATATATCCAATGACAGTTACTTTTGCCCATGTTCAAGGATTTCACATACATGTGATATTGCATTGGTATCAAACAGATTAGTTGCCCGCATTGCTACAGCCTTATTCGGATGCTGCTTTTCTCTAAAATCTTTTTTATTTGGAACATCTTCTAACTTCATTGGAAGTTAGGGATATCTCCGTCTTTTTCTCCTCCTCTTCAGAGAAGATCTCCGCCATGTTCTCTTGCTGACGTCTTACTCGTGATGCAGATCTATCAGTTCGCAGGTGGTCAGCTCTTAATTATGTTCATATTCATGTGCAAACTCCTCAATGCAATTAGTCTACAGATTCCTCGAAACGGAGTTGATGGTTCTCTTGGTGACGCCATCCCAGGTTTTATTGATGATCTTGAGGCAGTATACAATAGTGCAATGGTATTTGCAACTGATAACTCTCCCTATGTCACCCTGAAGAATCACTAAAATAGTGCTTTCTCCTAAAGTTTTTTATAGTTTGAAAAAGTATTTTAAGGTTGAAATGATCTGCTGATCCACGGGCTGAAGCAATAGAGTGGTGTTGCGAGGAAGGAACTTGACCCTAATGAGGTTGAATTCTTGTAGTAAATTGTTATCAGCAAGACTGATTGCCAGATTTTGTTCTGAAAGGTATATTTTTACTGTAGAAGTGAAGATCTCATTGATCTACGAGTTGTTGTTGGGCCTCCACATAACGTTTAACTGGCTATTCTGCACCTTGTATTTCTTGAAGGCTCTTGGATTTTCGGAATGATATGCAAGCAAGGACTTGCCTTTTAAATCACTGCATATTGTTTGTTGAGTAGATCAATGAGATTTTTGGTCTTATAGTAAAAAAAAATATAGTAGCAAGGATAGCAATGATTCTGCTTGAGGTAATGAAAGTCTTCCTACATAATAAATCTCCTTTTCATAGTTTTATTTCAGATTCATCTCTATTTATCATTATGGTAACACTTCTCTTACAAATATTTTACTGTATTTTAACTGTGTTAATAATATTTGTTTCAGATGGTTTGGTCAAGAAAGAGATCACAATGTCCTCGTAATGGACTTGCTAGGTCCTAGCTTAGAAGATCTTTTTAATTTCTGCACACGACGGTTCACAATTAAAACGGTGCTTATGTTAGTGGGTAAGTGAATGTAATTATTATGCAATTTTTCCCTCTTGATAGACAGGTCACATCAGTAATTCTTGCTGGTCGAGTATAGTCCTTCTGTCTTTTTTATTCTATCAATATGAATATGTCTCTGTATCCGAACCAATGTGTCTGGATATATAATTGAGAGAATGTTTAGTAACATATCCTTATGAAATGTTTATTGGATATACCCATTTAATATATGCTTATATTGTGTCTAGTGAGAGTGGTGACAAAACATAATTAAACCTAGGGATCATAATTACAATGTCATGTTCATTCCCAAAATGAAGCATACGAATCTCCACAATGTGAAGACTCATCTAACAGATATGTTTCTCACAAAAATCAGTTTTTAGTCAATTGCACGTTTCATTAGGCATTCAGTTCCGCATCTTAGAATTTTGTAAAAATCTTTGCTGTATGATGTAAAATGTAGCTGTACCACGGGACTAGAACATCTGCAATATCCCGTATGGAAGTTCACATGCATATACTTGGCCACCAGACCCATTTGACCCTTATATGAATGTGAATTATTTAGATTATTAACGTTCATTTCAACAAAAATTTAATTTTTTCTGAAATATTGATGTTTGACAGCCAAAACGTCTTAACCAACATTGTGAGCTTGGTGCTCTTTCGAATGTTACTGATGTTGTTGATGTACCGGCAAAATAATTCGACCAATATATAGAGCTGTAATCAGCAAAAAATCGTATATGTAAAACATGAATTCCAGTGGAGAAGGTTTATTTTTTTAAATATCTCAGATTATGTTTAATAAATTAATTTGAAATTCTATTTTATGTATATGAACATAATTCATGTTTTACATATATGATCTTTTACCGATTAAGGCTCGATATATACTACCAATATTTTGGCTGCTAACTGTTGACGTTGGCTGAGATATTTTGGGTCTTCACCTTCGATGTATTAATTGCATACTAGAGTAAATAATTCAGAATCATATTTACTAAGTTATTTTCTATGTTTTAATGTTTTTCAGATCAAATGATAGCGCGCATAGAGTACCTACACTGCAAGCATTTCATTCACCGAGATATTAAGCCGGATAACTTCCTGATGGGCATAGGCCGTCATTGTAACAAGCTCTACCTCATTGACTTCGGTCTTGCCAAAAAGTACCGAGACCCGCGTAATCGTTTACACATTAACTATAGAGAGGACAAGAGTCTCACAGGTATGTAAATTATCCATTTTGATACAGATATCAATTTTTACAATTTTGTTCATTCTATTTGCTTTTAATAAAACCTAAATATGAATTTATTAGAGTGCATTTTATAATAAGAATAATCATTTTTTCCACAGGAACCGCTCGGTATGCTTCTATTAACGCACATCTTGGTATTGAACAATCAAGAAGAGACGATATGGAATCCTTAGGATATGTCCTCATGTATTTTAACAGGTTTGTTATTTTTTTTTCGTTTATGTCGGAGGCTTAAATTTGTTTTTAATTTCATTACATTTGTGTAAATATAAAAATAAAGTCAATTTTATTAGCGTTTCAATTGTTCTGTTAGAATAAGTATTGCATGAATAATTCTTAGGTTTTTAAGGTTTTTTTTGCTACTTTTGATTGAACATATCATTATTAATTTCAGAGGTACTTTGCCATGGCAGGGTCTTCGGGCTGCGACCAAGCGGCAAAAATATGAACGGATCAGTGAAAGGAAAATGTCGACACCCGTGGAAGTATTATGCAGGGTAAGATTTATATAATAGGATTTTGAGAAGAAAAAAATAAAAATAATAATTTTCCCTATAATCTTGATCCATGGAAAGAGAGAAAACTTATTTCTAATGTAATCCTTTAAGCATGGATGATGTACTTTGCATTATGGGACAATGTCAGGGACACAGACACACGATTTGCTCATGTGAAATAGTGTCATAAAAAAAAAACATGAACTGTCTTTGGGACTGGAAATCTGTTTCAACTAGTAGGGATTGAAAGGTTAAAATACTTTAAGTTAGTTTTGAAAATATTTCACTTAGATATGTTAGTGTATCTGAATATTAGTTTTAGAGGTTAGTATGCTTTTAATATTGGTCATACAGATGACCCATGAGTTCCAAATTATATTAGGTGGATCCAAAATTAATGTCAATTTTTGGTTGAAAATCTTGAATCTGAAAAAAGGAAATTGAATCAAATCCAATGATGACCATCAAAGAATTATCCTACAAGGTCGGCAGATCATGCTCCAGTGCCCAGAGATAACTGTCGAAAATGGAAAGTATAGAAGGAAAAAAGGTGTTTGTATTCCGCTCGCCTAATCCGACCACAACAAAACTCAACTGCTCAGTTGCAAGAAAAAAACCAACATAGTTAATTTTCCCACAATTTAATCTCAGGAGGTGAGAAATAGGTTCTTTATTGTGACATTAGGAAGAAGAAACAATGGCTTTAAGGTGGATAAAAATACTATTGCTACTCTTAAGGCTGGACTACATCTGAAGATGGCATTGTTTTGTGTTTGATGGATAATGATTCCGAAAACCTAAACCAAAGTGAAACGGTGGCGACAAAAGTTTTTTGCAAACTGTTAAATTCATTTGAGTGAGGCATCCTTAGCGAGGCCGGTTCTATTGAATAGACATACTGAAATTCTCCAGTACGATAATGCTCTTAGACACGTAACTGACTGAAGAAGAAAGCAAAATATACCATTTGGATTGGGTAGCTTTATTGCACCCTGCATATTCACCGGATCTGTCCCCCTCCGACTAACATCTGTTTCGGTGGATGGGACATTTTTTAAAAGACAAATTTAACCCCATGGATGAAGTAAAATCAGCAATAATGATGGTGATTACAAACACAATTTTATGATGATGTCATTTCTGATTTAGCCAACAGATAGTGAAAAGTGATAGAAAATATGGGAAAGTATTTTGTGTAATAGTTCTTCTTCTTCTTCCATGTTTGCTCCCTAAGTGGAGCATATGAACACAACATGCCGCCACCAAGAATTCTTGTCACCCGCCAGTATTCTTGCGTCCTCGCAGGTCATACCTGCATCCCGTAACGCCGCCGAACAAATTCTAAAGATATTATTTAGCGGCCTCCCAGGACGATCTGGTCTAAGCAGGTCTGTGTCAGACTTTCTTGAGGCATCCGCAATATGTGGCCATGTCAGGTCCAGCGTCGCAGTTTCACTTTGTCAGTGATAAGTGGCTGCATAGTCTGTTTTCTTATTTTCTCATTTCGAACAAAGTCATATGTCATATGCCTAGAATCCGCCGCAGGCACCTGTTCTCAAAGCTCAAAATACGAAATACTCAAAAAATAAAACATTGATTTTTAAACCAATGCGAGACGAATTTGCACGTAGCCTGTCAATTATTTCCTGAATAGCCCCGACGGAGTTTTCCAATATGACTGCGTATTCGAGGTCGCATAGTTTTGCAGCAGGAGTAACAGCTATTCCTCGGTCTGGTGGTCTTGATTTTCGTAAAATAAAATGGAGCAAGAACACATCTTTGTCTGACTCCGGTGGAGACACCGAGCCATTCTGTAACTGTGTCCTCGATTCTGACGCGGCATTTGCTACCTTCGTGCAGAGATTTGATGATGGTAATTACCTTGGGAGGAACACCGTATGCGTTTAGTATCATCCAGAGAGAAGGGCGGTGTGGATTGTCGAATGCTTTCTCATAGTCCACAAAACAGCTGGCCAGGGGGCTGTTCAGCTCACAACTTTGTTGGATAAGGCAACGTAAGTTGTGGATGTGGTCCACACAAGACTGCCCAGGTAGAAAACCAGCCTGGTTTTCCCTTAGGACTCGCATTATTGGGTCCCTTATCCTTTGCAAGATGATGTGTGCCAAGATCTTTCCCGAAACACTGAGCAACGTGATGCCCTGGTAGTTATCGTGGCAGAGAAGGTTGCCTTTTTTATGAAGGGTTATCACTAATAGTTACAATAAATAATTAAAATAAGTTTTTATTTTATTGAAAAATCCATATTAATTCTGGGCTCACCTAATAATTTATTATTTGTTTGCATATATCCATTGATTACTGTTTTATTGTTGGTTTCATGAATGCTTATGTTTACTGAAATAAAATTTATTTTTCAGGGCGTGCCTGCCGAGTTCTCAATGTACCTCAACTATTGCCGAGGGTTATCGTTTGAAGAATGCCCTGACTACATGTATCTTAGACAGGTATGCTGATATATTCTATTTCTGAAATTTAAATACTTGTGATATAGATTATGATGAAGGTTTTCTATTTATTCTTTATTCTATAATATGTGGAAATATTTCCAGCTGTTCCGCATTCTTTTCCGCACATTGAATCACCAGTATGATTACACTTTTGATTGGACCATCTTGCGGCAGTCCAATGATGAAGAGCCAGCCACCGCTGGAACCCCTCAGGTCACTACTGTTGGTGGTGTGATCGCGGCCGCGGTTGCCGCCCATCAGCTGGTACATGGTAAACGTCAACCGGCCCCTAATGTCACCCCTACCCCCACACCCCCGCCCACTGCCACCGTCAGCTCTAACAAGCCGTGAGTCTTCACGCGCCACAATCCGCCCGGTACCCTGCACTGCGTCACCATTGTTAATGCTAACAAAACAGTTAAATTTTTCCAAGCGCACATTTATACTACCCGATTGATGAAAATGGTTTTCAACATTCTTTTAATACTCCGTTAATATTTTGTCAATACTGTGAGAGAAGAATTAAGCATGTTTTCCTCCATTGACATAATTTTAATTTTTTGTTGACACCGCATTTCAGTCAGTATCAAGTTTTCATTATATAATTGTTTTTGCTGAGTTTAATCGACTCACATGAAAAAGAGCTATATAAAATAAATGATTCATTATATGTCTATTTGATGCATGTCAGTTATTGATATGATTACTCCCTTATTCCAGAATGACAAGGATAAAGCTAGGGTAGCTTTCATTGTTATAATGTTTCAACTATTATTTTACATGCTTAATCATCTTTGCTGATGATTTAACAGTAGAACAGCAAACTTGTAAAATCCTGACCAAAATGATAACAAATGCGTATAACACAGCTTATCTGATTGTATATTCTGAGGACCCAACATTCTACAAATGCGAAAATGCACACGTTCGTTGAATCAGTCACTGTTAAATATGAAACGAGTCTCCAAGAAAATTGTCACTTAACTGGTCTTGTACTCTGATAAGGATGATAAACTAACATTATATTAATTATATTGTCAGTTATTTTAATATATTTCTATTGCATTTTAGGCTTGAAATGAGAAATATTTAAAACGTTGATAGTTTTTCTTTTATTTAGAAATTCTAATTATTTATTCTTTTATACTAATAATATAATTATTGTTGAACATGCACTCATTATTTTTAATATTTGTGTATAATTTTCTCTCACTGTGCGATGTTTAGGAACCTAGATTCATTTGAAATTATTAAATGATTTACTTATTTAGAAAGCTCTTAATTTAGCTAGATTGAGTCAGTTTTCGCCACATTTCTTTAAAAGGTGTTAAGCTTCTTCATGGGATTAGTTATGATGTAAACAAATTGGCCATGTTTGTATATTTCGACATGAATATTAATCTATCAAATTTTACAGTTTAAAGTTCACATTTTATGCAGGGAAAATGTGTCATGTCTGGGTTATGTAAAATGTTTGAATTAAAATTGTTCAACTCATATTGCAATCTGTTATATAAACCTATTGCTATTATGTGTACACTTACTAAATAATTTTAACAATAAATGTATGTATGAATATTTATTTCAGTAGTTTTTATTTTAACTTTCAAACTCTGAATAACTTCGTTTCTCATCATTGCCATCTTTCTATGTATTTTTATTATTTGTTTATAAAAGTATCGTTTTATTCGTGCATAAAATAACAATTGAAACAAATGTAAGAATTTGTATCTCATCCAAACTAAATCATTAAAATCAAAAAAGGTTTTGGTGCTTTTTGTCTCTTATTTAATACAATAAAGTTCAGTGTGACGATGACAAATTGATGAATATATTAAACTAAGCAAAAAGAAATCAATTGTGAAGTGTTTTCATTTATTTTACATTAATTTTGAAGGTTGCGAGTTTTCAAATCATTTCTATTGCACACATGTATAGTTTTATACATTGATGTTTCATGTTTCGCAATATTCGTTTAGGTAGATGGTAGTATGTGACATTGTCATCATTTGGAAATAAATGTGGTTGAAAAAAACCAGGTATATTTATTTGTTTAGCTTTATAAGGCCGGTGCCCCGATAACAGAATGACAGCAGAAAAGCATCGGCAATAGAGATGGAAAATAGCTATAAATAGGTGGGTGAGCAAGTGAGAAACTTGTTATGATGACAACGTGTTGTCGCTCTGCCGAACGAACATGCACACTCGCCTATTTATTGCTATTTTGCATCTCTGTTTCTGATGCTTTGTTGCTGTCGCTCTGTTGCCGCAGTATCTATTGTAGCCTCGGTCTAATGCTGCATTTTGAAATTGGAATATATTTCAATATTTTTGATTGTGTTTTTTTTAAACTGATGATATTATATAATATTGTCTCCTTCCTATGGAACAGCAGTGTATATGTTATTCTAAAATCTTTTTCCATTTGTTCAAAATTACACCTAAGCTTGTGTTGCAAAAAAGAATAAATTTTAAACCTTGTAATGCTAATTGTTATTTAGGTTTATGTATATTTTTATTAACGGTATCACATTTCATGGCAAAATATAATGAGAAATGAAGGATTTTCTTTCCAAATATTTCCAATTAAACCAAACCAGTCCTTCCTTTATTGATATAATATGTAGAACAAGTAAATATATTGTAATGTAATTATCAATAGTATGTAATATATTATATTTCACTCTTGTATCTGCATACTCTAACATGACATATTTTCATTCAAAGTTTCACTTGATTACAGTTTTCAATAATATTTAAAATTTTGAGATTGTAGTTTACCGACTTATAATTTTTATGTCGAGTGGCCCATGGAAAAATATCATTCGATATGCCTGCAATAATTTCTGCATGTTGCAAATTATCAGGTCGAATCGGGAATGTTGAAAATTATTATATTTTGTTGAGTGTGCCATTGATTTCACTTTTTTACAAAGATATAATATAAAGAGTTTTATTGTAAGCAAATTTAGTGGTTAAATAAAATGCCTTTTAAGAATATAATCACAAATTTTGCACATGCGGCTTGCATAAAAAAACTCTTGGCTTAATTGAGTTTGTGTTATTATGGCGGAGCTGTTTCAATAGCAATAAGGTCAATTGCTTCAAAATTTTTCCAAATTTGTGAGGCTCAGTGCTGTTTTCAAGAGTTGGAACTAAGGCTTGGAATGGGTTTACTGGTAATGATTTTCAGAATATAAGAATAGCCTTTTTAAGATTCTGCTTGAAGTGTTCTTCATCTTAACAAACCATTGATTTCTAAAATTGATCATGTCATTTTCAGCGATTAATGTATGCACATTTTCATTTATTTACTCATTCCTTTCCCAGCGAGAGTGATAAAATCTCAAAGTACTTTTACCACCCCTACTTTGACCAAATGTGATATGACAAGTCGTCAGTCTGCTTCAACACTCAAGACCAAGAATATCTGTTCAAGTTGCAACACGATTGGGGCTAAAAAAAATTTAGAGTAACGCTAAATCATTGTGCTCTATGTTAAATAATGTATTAAATCTTTGTTAGTTATGAACAGCAATTTTGAATAAAATTGATTCAATTTAGCAAAAACCAAAAAAATGAGTTTCGGACTTTTCTAAAATATCGCCGATAGCCAGTTTGATTGAAAGATGTTTATATTCATTAGTTATTTACATATTGCTTTGTTTACTTTTACATTTATGACGTCATAAAAGACGCTTAGCACGACACTAATGTAAAAATATGGCATAGATGGAAATCAACATACTGAGTTATATTCAATTTTTACTAGCATTTTATTTTCAAAAACAGTTAGCATAATTTTAAATATACTAGAGTTTTTGAGAACAGGCTGGAGCAGCGTAAAGCTTTCAACATAAAGATTATTTTTTAGTTTCTCTCATATTTAGTTTTAATGTCTGAATGTTTTTTTATTATATATTACAGCAAATAAATCTATTTTGACATATTTGAGAAGCATTTATATTATTGTTCTTGTAAATCAAATATAAAAAAATTACATATAAACAGAAAAGATTTTATCACATCTTTCGAATTATTAGTGCAATTTGCAATTTAGTAGAATAAAGTTAGTTAAGTCAAATTAAATTACTGTGCCGTAAGAATTCTAGGTTTTTTAAATAGGGAAACGATACGATGCACATTTTTTTTGCAGATGTTATACGAAAAGTGCCTGTTATTTTTGAATTCTGATTTGAGCTACATAAATAATTTGTCAGCATCTGTAGTATATGATTGACATAAAAATGACGGCCTCATATTTAACAGCATTTAATAAAAGGTTTTGCAAGATTTTTGACAAACACGTCACTTTTATACTTTGCTTCCCTTTCTCTCCAAGGATTCTGTCATGTAGACAGGGGGCTGGACTGAAATTCGCTTGAAACCATTCATGAGTATTGGATGTCTTCATCAATTCCTGCTCTTGCCGCTACATTATTTTTCATTTTAAATGTAATTTTTCTGTAACTGCATATGATCGTGTCTTTACGATTAAAATATTCAAGAGAGTCTTTAAAGTAAACAATAGAAAATATTAATACGATAAGTATGGTCTGGATAATAGATGTATCACTCCAGAACTTTTTAGGCTAGTATGAAGTAAAATGGACCCGAAGTAATATTGTACTTACATCAATTATCCAACTTGTAACACTATGGGAAATTCATATGTTTGGATAGCTGAGGAAATAGTTTTCTTAGGCAATTTTTAGTTTTATGAAAAATTCATATTAAATGGATATGTGGTTTAAGGAATCACAGAAAAGTTAATACTCCTCTTGAGATAGCGTCTATGAAAATTTATAACATTTCAAGTTCCCTATGATTGTAGTTTTCAATCAAGAGGTTTTCTATCAGAATTTCATGAGGCGTCTCAATTGTTTGGTCATTTTTCTTCTAAGTTTCTGAAAAATACAATTTATACACATGTATCTATTGTGTGTGATATAATTATTGTTGAAATGGTAAAGGAAAAAGTTTTCAATTGTGTCATTATTGAAATTGAAATAATGTTTATAATCCTACTTGATATATAAACCATCTTATAAAGAAATTAAATCTAAATTAATGCTGCAGAAAAAAATACAAAAAGAACAAAAATCATTCTATTGGACCATAAATAAAAATGAGAAAATAAATCAACAAGAAAATGAAATATTAAAATCTTTAATTCTGACTCAATTGTTTACTCATTTTGATTTTGTGAAATTTTGATGAACTACAGTGTTACGTACTGTATGCAACTCTAAATATGATTTGAGTGTATACAGTGAACATGGCTTATTTTGATCACTGGGGACCTGTAACTTTTGATAACATTAACCAGCTGATAACATTCAGCAGAAGATAAAAAAACTATACGACTATAAGAAGATAAATACTATTGAACACAATTTATTAAAACTTACTTGTATACATCCAAAACTTTATTATTCTTCCCTTTACGTAGTCAGAAAACATGCCGCGCATTCCAGTGTTATAAACTCAGTTGACATGGAAGAATTTTGTTATTTTAAGTCTGATAAATTTGAATTTCTATTTAGCATTATAATAATTGTAGTTATATATATATATATATACAAATAATTATAGTATAATTGCCAAAAACAAGAAAAACATTGCTTGTTATGATGAACAAAGATTAAATGTATTCAAGACACCACGCCGCACTCCTGATACCTTATTACATTCTGATACCACCTCTTTCTATATTTGTCAGCAATGATGGGGTGTTTTAAGCCCTTTGTGATGCTTAATATTGACACTACAATATGTATGTATGCACACATGGAGGTGACAATGTTTTTTGTATGTGACCGCCATCTATAAATTTACTTAAGAACTGTTGTATAGCTGCATGTACAATTATCAGAATTGGTAACAGTAGCTGAAGTTTGATTGTAAAAAGTCGATTATTTAAAAATAGTTCTATATGATGTGTTTTGGTACCGACTGACTGATAAGAATACCCGATTGATAACATTATCCATGATTATAATACCCGGCTTACACTAAAATATTTCAAGTTCATCAAAAATATTGCCAATATAAATGGTAGCTTCTTTAACAATATGTTCATTTGGTAGACTGCTGTAATCAGGTAGGTATTGGTTCTGTCGAAAGAAATTAGCCGTATATTGAAACAATAACGGTTGTGTTGTTGAATTCCAGTTATGGAAAACGTTTGAGTTCATGTGGGAGATCTCTCGTATAAGTAGATTGTTTAGGTTTCTATTCATTACTCTGTGTTAGACATGATTTAATTTTGATTCATGTTCTGTTAGACTATGTTCCTGACAGCCGTTTTATATATTTGTAATTTATTTTTTGCGTTATGAGCTTTGTATCGTACTAATAAATATATATTTGATTGTGAGATTAAAATTTTGCATGATAAAAAGAAATCTTGTCTTTGTCTAAATATTTTGAGATGTTTTTTTACATCCGTGATTTGAAATTATGCATACACTTTCACGATGTAAAAAGAAAGCATAGTATTATAAAATACCATTTCATAAATCCTTACTTGATGTTCTGATAACAAATGTAGTTAAATTAATGACAAAAGTCAAATTATTTCAAATAATCTTTTTAAGTTTGTCATTCGGATTGGTATTTGTTTGTTGGGAAATCTAAAATCAGTTGTAAATTTGGGATATATCGTCGGGTTACTGGCGAAAGGTGTTAACTCGAGAAAGTGAGTTTTGAGATAATCGAGTTTTAAAGTTTGAGTCTCTGTTAAATACATTTTACGACAATGTCTTAAATTCTGAATTATTTAAAATTATTAAATAATTCAGAATTTAAAATCAATTTCCATCAAGCACCATCAGTCGAAAATATTAATTACAATGTCTTAAGCCAACTGGTTTATAACATTCATCGATAATTTAGGATTTTGATTTAAGTAACGTTCAGCCTTTATTGTAATTTAAATACACATTTTTAACAGTTTGTAAAATGGCACCACCTAACGTGTTTTGCGAGAACAACTTTTGAATTAAATTGCGATTTTATTGATAAAAATTTTCAAAGCAGTATAAGGGATATTTTTAAAATTGTGAGAAAATATGTTTTATTTATAATTATAAAAACAAAATTATGTAAAATGGTTACATATATAATCAGGAATTAATATTTAAATAATTTCGATTTAAAAATAATTTATAATGTTGAACAATACAACTACTTAAAGTCGAGTTCTATCAACAATAGAAAACCCTGTTGCATTTTTTCGGTTGATGTGTTTTTGGTACTCAGATTGCAAGATATTTTTTCCTCGGATGATGCTTGTAAATACCTAATGCAGTTTACGCACAGATCTTTTTTAGGTTTGAAAAAGCAGATTGTAATTCCGCCAAAAGATTCTTCTCTACGTTATTTCACTCACGAGTATTCTGTCATTATCTGTACAAAAATATGTACAATATTGTTCATACATATTGGAATGTGATAGATTACAATCCAGATATTCTCTCTTCGAAGATGCCCTGGTGTCATGGCTTTCCATCTTCGCATATGTGAGATTTTACAAATTCGACGTCTTTCGGTCTAGTCTCATTCGGTGGACTTTTACGGCCTCTCATATCCTTCCATTTGAATCTACCTTGATTGCCTTGTGCTTTAAAAGTATTTGCAATTGTAGTGTTTGCGATGCATAATGTTTTATTCAAAAATTTGCTGCAAAATCTTTGTATATTTTCGTCACTAGTGTAAAAATAATATGACTTCGTATCCTTACGTAGTCTTCCACTAATATTATTAGGCTTATGGGTTTTCGGATTAACACTTTCAACATTTCTTAAAATGAAATCTTTTCTCTCAAAACTTTTCAAGCCCCAATATTTTTCAATCTTATTTTACGATCTTCTAGTGTTAAGTGTTCGTTATATTTATATTTGCACGACGATCAATCAATAACCTATGCAATTTTTCTGATTTCA
The DNA here is from genome assembly GCA_022683975.1 of Rhyacophila evoluta. Taxonomy (NCBI): domain Eukaryota; kingdom Metazoa; phylum Arthropoda; class Insecta; order Trichoptera; family Rhyacophilidae; genus Rhyacophila; species Rhyacophila evoluta. The sequence continues at coordinate 14,083 of JAGVSQ010001569.1, read as the reverse complement.
TATTTCCACGTCTATTTTCGTACGGTAAGCATTTGTTCCTTTTCTCATGTTGCACATTACGTTTCCATCCTGCATGCTTACTTTTCCTCCCAACGGCTTCCTTTAGATTGATGAACTGAATATTGATCTCGGGTACCAGTATCTCGAATATCAGCTACGTTTTCAACCAAATTGTTCACAGTAATAAGATAATTGTTTTCAACTTTTTCTGTCATGAGTGAATAAGGCGATATCATGGATAGAGTTATTAATAAATTCTCATCAAACAGCATGTCTTCAAGCACGTGAACCACTTTTATCTGTTTTTTTATCTATACCACTTTCTTCGGCGTATAGTATGTTATGTCAAAAAACAAATTTGTTTTTGAAAAACTGCCTCTCAGACTGCAATTCTACTGTATTTTAACCTTTGTTTTACAGCATTAATTTGATAGTTCTTAATTAAACAAAGAAAATATGGAATTTTGATATAAGAAACAACTGGCGACTAACGTGTACTCTATATGATGACTTTCTAACTCTCCTATGAATCAAAACATTGGCTTTTATATCAATTTAGTGAGCTTACGCAACAGCAATTAGGTGAAACGTCTCGGGATGAAACAATTTCTGTGTTTTGGCCCGAAGTGTTTTTGTTTACAAATTGTTATTGATATTTTATTAATGAGCCTGCTTTATTAATTAATGGATTGCATTCTTGAAACTAGAAATACAACAAAGGATACAAGAGAGTTCAGTTATCATTTAAGATGAGGTACTAGGGGAGTTCTTACCCTCACTCGTTACGTTTTGTTTATATAATATGAATATATTGTACATATAAGACTGATGTATTATTTAATAAATAGACAAAGAGTTCTAAGAAGAATAATATTGATTAAATCGCTTACATGTGGGAACTGGGGTCATAGGAAGGGTATGGTAATTGAGGGACATGTCATATATAATGGATATTGCTTTCTATTTTATCGTAATCTCATAATGGTAGAAATTAATATTTATAGGGATTCTAGTCCAGAAAATGATTACAAAGACAATTGTAAAACAATAACACGTCGCTCAAGTGTCAAGCGATGCAATATGGTATCCCAATTATGACGCAGTTAATACAAACGGTGTCAGTTAATACAAGCAAAGTCTTGTTAACATTTTCTGCCAGAACTAATATTTTCAATATTGACTTAATACGAAGCGACATTTTAATATTGCTGAAAAAGTACGTGCAATATGGCTACGCTTGTTTTATCAGATGATAGGCATACAAAAATCTTATCAAACTGTATACCTTAAGTCAAAACTGTCATTTTCCCACTTAATGCCTTCTACCAGTAACCAGATGATATGTGACCAATCAAAACTAAAATTTATTCATCTACTTGTTTATTTATATATTAATCATACCGCTTTTTCTTAATTCACAACTATTGACTTGATTTAGTTGCTGATAAAAGTGTGTCACTATCACATGAACACAGTTTCTAGATTATGCAAAGTATTTTTCTTTCTTGTCTGTGTTTGATCATAGTGAGAAAAGATTAATAAAATAATCCGATAGTTACACTATTGGATTATTTTATTAATCTTTTCTTTTATTTATTTTTATGAGTCTTCAGTGATAAGAAAAAGTTCTTGCTGACCATCAATTTATGTCAAAGTTGAGGTCAGATTAATTAATGTGCTAAGTGATGTCAACTGACAGTATCTTCACAGGAGGTGCCAAAGAATATCTATGGGACTTCTTAATGCTTTATTACTTGCAACTTTGGTAATTTTTGATAAGGTCTTTTATGATACCGGTTGTGAAAGTGTGTTTGTTATGAAGACTGTATTCTGTGACACGTGAGGATTTGAGATTTCCCTTGAGCCTATTATACCGTTTAGTTCTTTCAATGTTTATTATAAATTCATTGCTCATTGTTACTGGTATTTACTTCTGATCCAAGATAGAAGAATTTATGGAGTTGTAGGTTTTATTTGTGAATGACAAATATTTAAATTTATACTTGTTAACTTTTTGTCTCATCCTATCTGCCTTCCCTTTCCCTGCTTGGTTAATGTTTTTGAAATAAAATAATATTCGGATTGGTGGGTATATTAAAAATATCCTATCCCTTTACTGTAAATATTAGTTAACTTCTATCAATATTTTTTTTATTCTAAAATAACAGGTTCCTACGCTATGTGATTTTATTGCCAAATTCATTTCAAGTCAGTATTGTATTTTCCGTTTTCAATGTTTTTTTATAAGAATCTGCAATGATGTTAATTAAAAATGTAAAATATAGTGGATAACAGATCAATAAGTAAATTTAAATAAATTTATTCAATGGATAGAAATTTTTAAATTAAAATCATTATTTATTTTATCAAAGATATCTTGTCGTAGTCAAATTTTGTTGACAGTAAATGGTTCTATAAAATTTCACTACAGTTTTTAACTAACTTCCTTTTTTTCTTTTATGTTTACAGCACCCAAGGACAGAATGAGAAAATTGCCTGAGTCATAAAAGGTCTCCGAGACGTTCAAATATGATTAATTCTCTCTAAAATTATTAAGAATATCCATCAACCCCTACCAGAAATATGGTGATATAACGGTATCCAACCAACATGGTGATTTGGATACCACCTAATATGGATAAAATCTTCAATGTATAAATAAACAATTTGGAAAATAAAACAAATCTGTGAAAAACTAATTTTTATGTTTTGTGAGGTGACTAGTTTAACAATAATTATGCCTCTTCTATTTTGTTTTAAAAGTGTGCTGTTGTATGTATTGAACTATGAAACATCTAAAAACTATAGACAAACAGTATCAAAATGTAATGTGGTTTAGAGTGTGGTTCATAAATTCCATTTTATAGTTAGAAGGATGATCATGAAAACATATAGCTGTTAACTGCTGCTTCGATGGCAAAGACAATTTCGGGACGATTGTTATTTATAAAAATAACTCGTAAATTTTTCGTAAAATAAAACACATTTAATTAGAATTATAAATTTTTTTCTTGTAGAGCAATATTTTTCGGTATAAATTAATTTTGTTAAATATTCTTAGAAACAAACATTGTCATGGCAATTATAATCTGACTGAATGAATTTCTATTTAAAGAAATGTTTTATTCATTTAAAAAAAGTTATCCCCAGTATGGGTTTTGAATTTACTTTTCTTAAATATAACAGTTAAGTGAAATGCAAAATAAATCATATCAGGTATTATAGCACTGTATGAAAAAATCTAAACCAATTCATCTTTTCCTTTTACTTCCCTTCAGCTGTTATTGCTTGTGTTTTTTGGACTACATTACAAATTTGAACATGGTACGTAAGTTCATCTGAGCGATCAGTTTAGTTTATGCTCCAGTAGTAGTTTGAGTAGTTTGGATATCGAAAATACAATGTCGAAGAATGATTTTGTGTATGAATAATGTTCACAGTGTTAAAATATGATTGATAAAAGTAAAATATTGAGTCCAATCGTAAAAAGCGGACCAATATGTCATGGGTTGCTTGACTGATGACGAATGAAATGGTCGTATAATTAATCTTACCACACGACAATATGCCCATCGATAGCTATGCAAGGGCCATATTCATACTGTTAGAAGTTAAGGCCGTATAATAAGACCCTTAAAAATCGAAGAACAATTTATTACTCTACATATTTGTATTCGGAGTGAAGCGAGTTGAGAATCTATGGCCTGTAGTAGATAAGATCACATGAAAAATACCATGAACTTGGATTGTCGGTAGTTTTATTGTTACTGAACAATCACGTGTCTGGAAAAATACTTCATTAATGAAATTATATTTTCAGATGAAATAATGTATAGAATGAAATTGATTTTCAGTAAAATCTTTTTTTTAATTCGTCAAAATATTGCATACTTTAATATACATTTCTATCAACTGAGTTCCATAGAATATCACATCCACAGTTATTGTGTGAAATATTGGGCCATGTTCGATAGTTCACCCTCTAAATCATTTCTGAAAAAAAAAAGGAATTTACACAATTTTTATTTTTAATAGGAATTTAGTACTATTTAATATGTTCAATATTAAAATCTAGATATTGCTATTAATTTGTGTCATATATTTTGAAAATGTGGGCCCCGGTACATTATGTCTAAAATTATTAATAACTTCAAATCCAAATTTGCTGATTCCATCTTGTTGTGAATAGTATTTTGAAGTTTGATTATAAAATAAATGGTATTCGAGATAAAAAGTATAAGTTTTATCCTAATACTGAAATGGATTTTGTGAACATAAGGTTGGTTGTGGAATGCAGATATGTTCAGTAAAGTAACAAAATTCTTTTGAAAAATATTAACATTTCCGTATTGGAGTACTTTATCAAAAGACGTTGTGTAAAGTGAAGTACTATAATATAATTTAACCATTGAAATGAAGAAGTAGTTATGAAATAAATCCGTTAATTTGCATAGCTAAAGAAGTATATAATTACAAATTAATAAACTACTGTATATGTGAATAAGATGTATAAAATTATTATTAAGGTGCAACGCTACAGTTACGGTACTCGAATCCATCTAATTGACACCAATCGCCTTGTTTTTTAAGGTTTTGAAAATCCATCTCACTTGTGCAGTGTTGTATTATAGATATTTCTCAGATATTTTGAAATTATAATTTAAATTTAAATTTGTGAATTTTTATTTTGACTGACTTTGACTTAGCAAGTTCTACAAATTGATCAATAACATGCATACTTTTATTTTGGCAAAACTGTAAATGCATTACATAAATCATAAAATACTGATGTTATGAAATGATAGAAATGTTTACTAATGTCGAGACCTATTTAAAAGCATTCAAGTTGTTGCTGTACAACTGAGTGAAGGATTATGAACATTAATTTTGTATTTTTAACTTATTATTTCCATCGCTGTGTTCTCATTGTTGCTGGGTAATGGAGAATATCATAGGGTATATGAATGAAGCTTAGTCTTATATCATAACTATTTCCTAGGAAGTCCTGTTTTGAAAAACAGTTCGAATTCATGATCATCATTTCATTTACAAAATAGTATGAAATTGATTCCCACCTAAAGAATACAAAGAAAATTGTATCTTAGAAAAAACGGAAGTATGGTTAAATGCATTTCCATTTTGAATATAAATTTAACTGCGAGTGATTTTGTGTTGCACTTCAAGCAGAATCAATAGATTTATTTCATTTAAAAAATATATTGGTAATTGGAGATCTTACCATTAATGTACCAGTTTAATTTTTCATGGAAATATGTGATTGTTTTGAGTGTGAGTTGTTTATCATATGATATATGTTTGTGTTGCGAGTTTTTCAAAGACAGGAAAACTGCTTTTTGTGGGTGTAATTCATTTAATTACATGTGTGGCTAATAGGTATTGAATGTAAAGTTATATCATAGATGGGGACATATTTTCCATTTTGCCATCATGAACTTAATTACCTTTAAAAGAAATTTACAATCAATATCACATACAGCGTTGAAGTTTTCCCTTGTCGAATATATTTTGGGTTAATCATATTATTTACTTATCTAATCTTGACACAGTTTCAAATAATTATTACCATCTAAGATTATAAATGCATACACTAATGATTGAGTGACTGGTTGGAATAATCACCTAACTCCAAAAGTATGATTATTATATAATTGGTTTCAGAGTTTGTAAAATCTATAAATCTGGAAAAAAATCAGACGTATGTTTTTATATTAAATTAATGAATGCAACGTCCTTGCAAAATAAAAGTTTTTTTAGTTTGAAATGTACTAAAAGTATGAATGATGGAAAAAACAGTAAAAACTGTAGCAAATTATTATGTTAGGTTATTATTCCACACAGTTCTCAGTTATGAATGCCGAATTTGTGGAAGATATATACTGTCAATTTTGTGTTTGTATTTTAATTTAGTAATAATGACATTTAAAAAATTCACTTTTTTTTAAGATTAAATGATTTATACTTTAGATTTTACTATACATTTTTAGTTGTAACTTTTCGATAGTAAGTTCAGTTTCACAGAGTTCACAGTGACATGTATAAACTCACATTATTATAGGGAAATTGTTAAAGGTTTTCCACCCTTGAATCCTATCCTGTGTAATAAGATATTGTAATTAAGGGAAATGGGGTGTATGATATAATATGTATGATAATATAATTATAAATTTCTTCAAATCATAAATTTTCACTAAACTATTTCATTTTCATCATCATTTTCGAAATCATTATTTTGCCTTTTGCTATTCTTGAGATACGTGAAATCTACTTAATATATTTTAAAATTATCAATCTTAGTTGATCAGAGGGCACAATAACTTTTTTAGTTATGAAGAATCATTTTCCTCCCTTTTATTATATAAAAGGAAAACTTGAACACTAGAAGATTGAAAAATATTAATTTCTTGTGTAATATGGATAGATCATATAATTATTAAAGAAATCTTTGATTGTAAAATATTTAAATTCTCATACTCATCCATGATTAACACTTATAATCCAAGTCATAAATATTTGAAAATGATCATTCTTTACTCTTAAGATAACCGAGATGTGATACCTACTTGGTTTTTGATTGGACTAAATGATTTTTCTCATTCTTAGGATTAAAATGTAAAACCAATCATTAAAAAAACTAACAAATTTATGTCTTATATTATAATCATCTTTCATTATGTAAAAATAAATTGAAATTATTAATTTTACTATTCATAACAGAGTTAATATTTAGACTGATTTGGTAGAAATATTATTTAAATATGTAATGATGAGCTAATAGCTATTTATACCTTATTATTGATTGGGCTTGTCAGGTTGATACATGTCAAATATAATATCTAATTCTCTATATATATTCATTATAAGTATTCTTTTTCTGTATTCCATTTTTTCTTAATTTACATTTATACGGATATGTATAATAGGAACACCAAATTATTAAAGACTTCACATGTAATCAACTAAAATAAAAAAACTGTTGAAATATCCTTTTTTGTTTTATAAAATTATTGAATAATTCGATTAAGTTTATATTCATTTAGTTTTTAGTCGTTCTCTAATTATTTACTGATGACGCGTTAAGGAATATGTATAATTTTTTATATGCCCACATCTGGATGACACAAAATGTACAAACATTTATCGATAAAAGGACAATAGATTCATTTTGCCACTTTATAATGTCTCAATAATTATCAAATACTACCAGCATTGGCTTGAAATAATTTACATATTGCATGTAAAACATTTGGAATAGCTGTCCACCGCACCATGTTAAAAGGTAAACAAATTATGAAGGTTTTATTTTTATTGATTTAATTGAGTGAAGGCTCTATTTTCTTATTGAATTTTGTGCGACTGACCCTCCAGCATTAATTGTAATTCATTTTTTTTAAATCTACTCCAAGAAGTAAAGTTTTCCTGATAAACTGTTCGCATTAACTATTCAATATTGTCAAAGATCATCTATATAAATTTATAAACATTACATTTACATGCTGTTTCAGATAATTGTTGGTTAGTATTTGGTGCAAAGTTATAAAATTGTGAAAATTAAGTATAGATAAATAAACACACTGACATTAAAAATTTGTTGCAAAATGACAGTTTCAACTGTTTCAGTTTATTGTATATGATTTCCATTGGATGATGGGTTTTATTATTTTGTCATAATATAGGAACAATAAATACAATTAAAAACAAAATAAAATGTTGGTTGATTTCTTTCCTGTCGTTTTAAGTATAAACATAATGTAAAAAGTGTAGAGAGAGATTTTTATTTTCATTCCACGAACACTTGCACATACGATACGTTTCAACAACTAACATTCATTTGGAATGTTAGCTAAAATTTCTCAGAAAATTTTGTGCTATTCAGTGTCAGTTTCTAACAGTAACTACGAAATATCGTGAGGGTGTAATATCTGTAGAACTACTAGATATGGTATCATCGTTATTATATTAAAAATATAATATTACAATACAAATATAAATACATGTATAAAAATACCATTGTTAGGTTAAAATTTTTTATCGATGCGAAATATTTTATAGATGTAGATAGTATAAAAGATAAAAATAGTATCGCCTGTTGCCAAGGCATGTTCAAGGAATTTGGCTATTTCTAATAAACAATTTGCCGCTTATAAAAACCCTCTCCCTTTTTGATTACTCCATAATATATTTGTTCATTTTATGACCCGAAAAAGATACTCGGTGACTGATATTTATAATACATTTTTTGGTTGCCGGTGAGTTAGAAAAAAGGTGAGTTACGAAGTATACCGTATATCGATGATAAAAGTGAATTGGTAGCTGGAGTTTATGGATATATCTACCAATTTTATATGTGGGTATGTATGAAGATAAAAGGAAGCTTATTTTTAAATACGTTTTATGTATATGTTGCTAATTCAGCTGACACTGGGGATTGCAAAACGAAATTCAGAATTCGTCATAAATTTAATTTTGAATTCTGAAAAAAAATATAGTGAACTTCGACTTCCGGATTTACGCTACGCGAGTTAAAAAAACTACTAGAATTTTCTTTTGTCGAAATTTGAAAACGGTAGGTGACACTCTTCGTTATCAAATTTTATACTGTGACTGAAAAACAAACTTTATGATTATTGTACAGTAATATTCTTTCTTTCCGAAGTTCCTGGACGGTGCGAAATTAGATAGACGCTCAGTTAACGATATCATCTAAGCAAATCTGATCGCACTTTAACACATTAAAAGAATTCGTAGTGAACTATGAAAAGGTCAAAATATTAGTAATTCTCGAAGACGTGATTGGGCGGCGGATTTTGTTAAATAGACGATGAAATTATTTCTGCTGTATATAAAATGGTTCAATACCAGATCGACAGAAAATAAAAATTAATAAATATGTAGATACTTGGATAAAAGTAGAATTTCACCATTATGTTATGGAGATTGTTTTGCGCTCCGAGTTGGAGGATAAAGTGTGAAAACATGAGGTATACATATCTCACGTCACGCTGAAAAATAATAGTGTAAAAATAATCAAGTAACTTCAAATAATGAGATAGTTTGACATTATTTTATATAGAGTTGTAGATTGTGGCTTGATAGAGACAAATAGAAAAAGAGCATTCTGATTATTTGACTAAAAACTGAAATCTCCAATTTGATTCAAAAATTGAAGATTCATTTCAGTCAGCTGAATATAAGTTTTTAAATTTTCTGAGCTGAAATTTTTACCTACCGGCCTGCCTTGGTCATATTTACGAATAACAACGAATAACACGATAAAAATGAGACACAACACGGAACAAAATGGATTAGTTGCGTTATTTTATATTGAAATTCGTCGAAGTTTGTAGGATTGAATTGCCTTAATATGATTTTTTTTATCTGTAAACACATGTTCACCAATGAATGTAGAATTTTACGAAGTTTTGAAAGACGAATTTTAAACTTATTATAGTTTTAAAGATGTACAATATATTCAAACTCCGTATGATACCATGAATTATTTACAAGTATAAAATGGTGTTCCTAAATAACGTGCTCTTAATTATAATTTTGTCTTTCATTATGCTCATGATACAAATTTCGCGTCGCATGTCGTGCGCGCTTTTTCGCATCGGTGCTTCACACTTCACCATCATTTCAGCTTTAAGGTGAAACCATGGCAGCGCGCACTGTAGCGATACAGCGACTTGCTGCACATTATTATGGTGATACAGTAGAATAACAGACCAAGGCAGCGGGGAGGATAGCAGAGCGACTGTAATAGAGATGCAAAATAGCTATAAATAGGCGAGTGAGCAAGTTCGGTAGCGCGTCAGTCACAATACTCGTTCACTTGCTTACTCACATTGTTATGGCTATTTTGCACATCTGTTTTCGTGGTTTTCTCACCGTTGCTCTGTCGCTGCGACATTTATCGTGCCCGTGGCCTAATAGGGGCGTGGGGGTTTCTATTGTACGCAAAAGTTCGTTATATAATGCATACACTATTGATAAACTATGCGGTACTATAAAAGACTAGTGACAATTCAAAAAGATAATGAAGTTTTGTTTGCACTTTTGAGGTATATTGTGTTTTATTATCAACTCCCTAAACCTATGGAAAGAAGTACTGTAGAAGATTTTCTTTGGCTTCTTATTCTACAATATTATTTTGAACTGTCATACAGAAATCAGAAAGTTTTCATCCATCTAAATCTTGATCTTCAAATAAAATTTTCCAACCATTTTCCCATGTTATTACTTCACTGATATTTTATCTGTCATATTCGAAGTCCTTTATTTTGAGGATTTACTGTAATAACAACGCTCATGTAAGCTTACTTATTACTAGTCGCGCTGGACGTCGCGTCGCTCTACTGTGGCATTGCTTAATTTTAATTACCTTATATTTATTTCTAATGTTTTCGTGACAGTTGGTAATGTACTGTTAGTTTTTTCTTCATGGTTCCTGAAACAACAACACGGCAACAATGATTTATTCAGTTGTACTGTTGATTATCGGAGTGATATTAATACTTTTTAAGATTTTTATCAAAGTTACTACAGGGATATACAAAGGCACCGAAAGACTCGATGGAAAAACTATAGTAGTTACCGGAGCTAACTCAGGTACGTTTCATTTTTAAAAGTTGAAAAATAAATTATATTGAGTTGTGAACTTTGAACTTAAATATTTATAAACTTTTATATCACGTAAATCTATATAAATATTGCAATATCAATAAGTTTCTTATAAAAGCCTGATAAATGTTGAAGATTATATTTGAATAAGTTATATCCCAGAAATTTTCTGAATCTGAAATTTGTTTTAAATTTAAAATACGCAGATATATTTATTATAATTGTAAGTACTACAAATGTAATGTATGTAAATCATTGAATAATTGTATTAAACAGTAAAACTCATAGCTGTCACCGAAATTGGATGTTCTTTTTTTCAAATATTTTTTTTCTTGCCCGCTCAGAAAATTTAGTATGTATACGAATGTTCACAGTGCAAAAAATGTGTATGCTTGACTATTTATATGTGGGTTATCCAGTTCTGTATTTTAGAACATGCTATAAAATTAAATTAGATTTTATGAAATTCAGCAAATAAAGAAATCCAAACTGCATTCTCCAGTTCTCCTCGGTAAACTATTGGCAAGTTTCTTAAAAATACATTGTTATTTTTAATTTATTTGGCGTTGTCATTTTTTACAGGGATAGGATTTGAGTCGGTCAAAGATTTTGCGAAAAGAGGTGCCAGGATAATAATGGTTTGTAGAGATATGGACAAAGCCGAACGTGCGAAAAAAGAGATTTGCGACGATGGAATCGCTAACATTTCTGTAAGTTGATATTTACCAGAATTATACAAAAATAAATGATGAAATTAACGAAGCGGTGTTCATTACTGATTAGTGAGCCATGTTTTTAGATATATAATTACAACTCTTTTAATGTCATTATTTGTAAATATTAAATGTACTTTAATTGGTAGGTATGAAATATTGATGTTGACGTATTCCCAAAATGTATTTCCGATCCTGGATCAACTCTCACAACTTTAATGTTCCCTATCTTGCATGGAAACATAGCCCTCTGCGGTGAACATTTGAAAACTTTTATTTGTTCTGAATAGTTTCGAATCTCATTGTTTTTGACATGTATCGGATTATAATAATTTAATTTTAATTTTAGTTAGTATACGTGGACTTTTCGTTATTATCCAGTGTAAAGAAATGCGCTGCACAAATTTTAGAGAGTGAACCGAGAATTGACGTTTTGTTGAACAACGCCGGCGCCGTATGGGAGGATTTACGTAATACTGAGGATGGACTGGAGTATACCATGCAGTCTAATTATTATGGACCATTCCTCTTGACACATCTACTTATTGGTTAGTTGTTTTAATATTAACAATAAAATCCATGACAAAGAAAAAAGCATGCAAAATATCACTAAGATAAACACTTATTGATGGATATATGACGCTTTAGTAAATTTCATGAGTATTTGTATATGTTTTTTAGATCGCATCAAAAAATCTTCACCAAGCAGGATTGTCAACGTGTCGTCAGCTGCGTACAAATTTGAGAAATTGAATACAAGGAGAATCGATATGTCAGGCGTGACGTCTCAAATTCAAATATACTGCAATGTTGCATTTTGTATAATTCTATTCACAAAAAGATTAGCTGAGAATTTAAGAGGGACAGGTAAATCTCAAGGAGCAGAGAAACTTGAGAATAATTATGTCATAACATAGAAACATATCGAATTAGGGATATATTTTAAAAGTATAGCTGTAAAACCAAGGATTAATATTATATTGCATGTATGCAAACACAGTTATTTAAAAAAATTGAATGCAACGGCTGATATTTTTTATACCACAAGCCAAGGCTTTAAATAAAATAATCTAATATGTTGGTTGAACACTTAAAATAGTTGTGACGATAACGTGTTGTCGCCCTGCTGAACTTACTCACTTGCTCAATCACCAGTTTATAGCTACTTTGCATTTTTGTTTCCGACGCTCGGCTGCTGTCGCTCTGCCGCAAACAAATCATGATCCGGATGACTAGTTTTGTTTCAAGTTGAGAGTCAGTATCTTGAGAGGAGCAGCTTTGGGAAGATCTGGATGAAAGCGGATGCTAGATTCGACAAACTGAAGTAGAGTTGTAGAATTTACAGGGATTATTTGAGATTCACACAATATTTATTGACTTGAGATTGAGGATTTTTTACGTACGTTCTTTTTATTTATAAACAATAATAATTTTAGGGGTTACTGTCAACTGCTTGCACCCTGGATTTGTGTACACTGATTTTACCAGAAAAACTCCCACTTTGCTGAAATTTGCCTGGAATATAATATGTTTTTGGTTTTTAAAGGTAACAACCATTTTTATTGGAAGATTTTTATATCTCAATAATAAATTTCAATTATTAATTTTTATGCATATAGATTTGATTGATTTTAAATCCACGGTACATCGAGCACCATTTTAAGATACTACGAATTTCATGTAGTTTGGAGTGAAAAAATTATAAAGTAACCATACAACATACAGATATTATAGTAAATAAATGTTAAAATAATCGATGTTGAACATTGATTTTTGTGTAAAGATTTCGGTTTAAAGAATTTAGGACTTTTGGAGAGATGATCATACATACATTGTTATAAATTAGTTTTCAAATTAAAGGTAACTTTCTATCAAGAATATGATATATATATTTATTTTTAATCTTCCATCAACCATATGTCCACTATTTTAAAAGATGTAATTGATAACATGATTCAACAATTTACCTAAAGTGGAAAGTGACTGTATCTATGGTAACAGAACACAAAGCTATGTAGCAAAATAACCTTTTTAATATTCGAAACATTTATTGAAGCCACATTAAATGTTTTTGTCCCGATTTGAACATGTATATAGTAATGAATTGATTCATAAGTCTTTATAAATTTAGTCACTGTTTTATGTTTTTAGTCTGCTGTAGAAGGAGCACAGACAAGCATGTTTTTGTGTGCGTCACGAGACGTCCAAAGTGTCACAGGAAAATATTTCGCAGATTGTCAAATGTATGACATGCCGAAAAGAACGGAAAATTCAGAAATGTCTCAGAAACTATGGACTCTCACCGAAGAGGCGGTGAAGTTACGTTTTCCGGCAACGTCAAGTGTCGTGGTAACAAAGAAAAAATAATATGATATATATATAATATAACATTATCGAGGGTCGATCCGGACCAGGGAGTCGATGGAAATACCACGAATATTATAATAGATGTATTATCATCATATCACCATAATATATGCTATCATTCTGTCTTGTCTGAGAAAATACTGTATTATTTTCTATCATGTTATAAATTTTCGATAGCCGATAAACAAAACATCAATATACACAAAATCTCAAAAACAGTTGTTTTCGCATTATGAGTATAACGATTTATATGTAATTTTTTATATACTCGTATCCCAAGGTCTATAGAATAACATGGTAGTTTATGCTGTTCTGCGCATCTACGTCACTTGTATGGTGAATTAATTTTGTTATGCCATATATCA
>JAGVSQ010001568.1:16985-28514 GCA_022683975.1 Rhyacophila evoluta | reverse complement strand
GGCAATCTCAGCTTAGATGACGAGCCTCGAAGTGGACGGCGCAGTCAACTGGATGCAGCGTCTCTAAAGGCGAAAATCTAAATCCAAAATTGACTCTTGATAAATTATTGCATACATCAAGATCAAACTTTTATAAAAAAATTAATAAATAATTTTAAAAAATAAGTTTGAATTGTACTATAAAAAACGACATTAATTCCGAGACGACCTTATATAATAAAATGGTTTGAATAATAATATTCAAAAAAACATAGATTAAAATAAAAGATGTAAATTAATTTTTGTATAAGTAATAATGAGAACTTTACAAAACATTTCTTACTACTTACTGTAAGCTTACACTGTATATATAAATTGGTATAGAGCTTATAAACCTCCGATAAATAAACGGAAGCAGACACATTTATTTTTCCAAAACAGTCGCATAAACTACAGTTGTATATCTTACAATGGAAACTCGTATTTTATGGAGGGTCGACACTGCACTTTTCTGCAAATACCTATTTTCTCTAAATAAAATAACTCTTATGTGATAAAACTTTGTATATCTCTTGCACATGAGATGAATACTCAATATATGGATGTTGGGATTTCTTGTAGTACATGTTTAAATTTAATTTGAAAAAATATTTTTTCAAATAACGTATCAATGATAGCTTCGACTTTATTTTAATTAAACTACATTATATTTCATAGACTATTATATAAATTTGGTTTAGTAAGCTGGGTATTGACTACTTATTTATTTAACATTATAGGATTGCATTGCAGAATTTGTGAAACCAAAACCTTTCATGTTATTAAAAAAATGTCATTTGGCTATCGCCAACGATCGGAGTGGTGATTTAGGTTTTCAATTTACCGATGGCACATATTCTCTGCAGTAGATATAATCTGAATCTATTTGCGTATTGGATATTAGAGTGAAGCATATTTATATTTCATAACGATTATTGATAATATACAATATTATATAGAACTTTCATATTTATACTACACACACACATATATATATTCATTTGGTAATATGATCGCAAATAATCATTAAAATGGTATGGTGGTAGTTTTCGAAATAAGAACTTTGTTTTTATTAAAATAATAAAAATAATTAATGTAAAGCTATTAAAGTTAATAAATGTAACTAAAACATCTCCCAGGTAGCTGACATGTAAGCTCGTGTGCTTTGGTGCCGGAAGTTTTGAATTTTAATCTCAAATCTGTCATGGATTTTAAAAACCATAATTAGCCGATTGGCCATTTTTCGTGAAAAATAATAGGTGAATATAAATATTCACATAACAAAGATCTACACACATCTCTAAAGTAAAGATCTTCATCGTGCGGAAATTTATATACTCCATTTCAGAGCAGATATGATATTAAAGAGGAAATATTAACAAAAAGCTTCCACCGACTATTCGATATCAAAACTTACACCGAAATAGTTATCAATAAAACAAATTAAACCATAATATCGTTCAATTTCTAAAAAACGGATCTACTATATAATTTTATAAATTCAATGTTTTGATTCAATTAACATTTTGTTTATATAAATATACTTAAAGATTAAATGACATTCTAATTTTCATCTGTATTACAGTGGCAAATAGTAAATATTTCCAATTTTCTCATCAAATTCACAACTCCTATGATGAGTATTTAGTTCCCTGCACGTGTTGTTTCTATTACGTAACGTGACTCTTATCCACAATAAGTACCATTTACGTATCTCTATTCAAATTTCATATTATCGTGTAAACTATTAGGCACTAGTTGAGGACTCTTTGATCAACTTACATAATATTGAGAAATGTTTTGATCTTCAAGATTGTAAGTTTACCAAACTCACGGTGAAGATTTTGATAGAGATATTAAGTTTCCGCTACCGGATACTTCGTGAAAGAATATTCTTGGTGAGAACTAATGGATATTAGGTAATATAACACAGATGCTAGGTATTCATACAAAACTTTATCAGTTTTCCGGTATCCATCTTTCTTTTTTAATATCTCCAACATAACTTTGATTAAAGAACGCGAATATTTTCTTTTACAACCTTACTATTCCATACAGCGTTAGATTTAATAAGAATATTAAAAAACAAATATATTAATGATTATTTATCGACTTAATAAAATTCAATTCAGTCAATAGAATTACTTCATAACCGTCGACTGGAACAACATTTGTATCTAATAAAAATGTTCAGACTATTTAAATTAATTTAACACACATCTGATGTTATTTTTAAGAATGTATGCTCTGAAAGTATAAAAAATGTATCGCCATATCTAACATGTGTCGAGAGATTTTTTTTTTTAGCTCATTACTCAATCCATCTTGCATATTTTTAGCAAATGTTTACTAGTTGTGCGATTAAGCCAATATCTTTCAGCATTGAAGCGTGCGCTTTTACCTCTCGACTCAATGGGTGGATACTCTTAAGCATTTTTATCAAACAATAAACTCAATAATAAAAAGTATTTTACTTTTTTAAATCGCATTTTACAGTAAGTAACTAACTCCATGAAATTAATAAAATATAGTATTCAAAATGTCTTTATTCTTAATATTAAAATTATTTTTATGGAATGTAAATACTATCTTAATATTGCTTTATAATAAATTATAATTCAATAAAAGATATATTTAATTATTATTACTTTCGAAATAGTTATATAAATAACGATTCAACGTTCTCGATAGAATGATCAAATGCTAAAGCCATTTTATTTCACGTTGAAAATTTTAAAATTCTCTCCACCATGAACAATTGGAAAAAGCGTTTCATCAATTTAGTAGGTTAATTGATTTCAGCACTTGCCCACCAGTCCGTGACTGTGGCTCTGGGGATGTACCGACATCCGCAAACTAACTACATTACCCGAACACGAAAAATTCGAAAAAGAATAATAGTCTATATTAGTGCTCTATTAAGCATGGTACTAATAATATATATTTAATACTTTGTTTTATCACATATTATTTAAGTGTATTTACGTATCAAATTTGCTCAAGTTTATAATGATTTATCGAAATCATCCTATGTTTACAAACGCATGATTGGCTCTCAATATTGGATTCAAATTTACATAATTTGAATAGGTTTATATTACCAACTCTCTCGAGTCGAATATATAGATATCTAAATATACAAATACGTCCATAAATTTCATACGCCACTTAAACACTTGAAATATATTTTTTTGTGAAATCTATTATCCTTTCATAAGAAACAATATCAAATATAACACTATCTATACTATATTCTTATGAACATCATAACATCTATATTGTTTTATATGTAAGATATTTTTTTAATAACTTGAATACTCTGAGAGAAAAACAACGCAACTTAGACAGGAGGCACAAAAAAAAATATTAAAGGACTGTGCGAAAGTCAAATTATTAAATAGACACAAGCTTAAAGTGTACGAATGGTGTTTTAATTACCCAATCTGATAAACATTCAATAAAAAAATGTGGTGGAATGCCTTTTTCCTTGTTGTTTTAACCAAAAAAAAAACTAAATTAAGATACTAATTCTGTATTTGCAGATTACATACTTTTGATAGAACGTGTATTAAGTTGTATATATTGTAAACATTAAAAAAAACTGAAGCTTACGTCTTTTTTCATTTCTACATTCGATACGAAAATGGCAAAAGTAATATAAATTTATAACGTTATTAATTATACTCATTTTTTTTACCAAATTTTGCATGTTTAATATTCAAGATTTTCTCACAGGAACTATCAATTTAAACAATATTTTCTATCCACACTAATTAGGAGAATAAAACAGTTACCTAAAATAAAGAACTGCCATGACATATGTTAATATTGTACAAGCTCTTTTGACAGTGGTCAAGATATTGCAACACATAAATAGATATATTCGCTTCGTTTGCCACACGTCCGCCATGTTTTCCCACTGCTGTGTGCGTTGATGCAAGTTGAAAAACAACGATGCGGTTTTGAAAGCGTTCCCGTGTTGACAGTCTGAGTCATGCCAAGTGAAAATGGCACTGCAGCGTTTTTACAGTTCATACCAAGTACGGCATCTATTTCAACTGTTTTTTAGAGATTTAAGTTGATATTTTATATGCCAGTATGCTAATAAGCCATTGACAAAAAGCTTTCCTGAAAAATATTTTCTATATAATTTAAAAGTATCGCAAAATTTATATAGTTTGTTTAGTACTTTTTTAAATATGCTATCGAATAATATCTATAATATTATCAAGTGATTGAAAGCGAAGAGGCATTGGAGCATAAGTAATTCTTTATTTATTACGACATTGGAAAACTGTTTACATTGATCGCTTTGGTAAGTTTATTTATCAATTTTACTTGTATTATGGAATACGAATACCCATCTACATATGATATTTTTTTAGATAACAGTACAATATCTTTTCAAAACGTGTTTATATTACCTAAAATAGCAAGTAGGAGTACAATATAAAAATTAGGTTTTTCTTATTTTTCATTATATAAATGTAACATAAGAAATCTTCGTCATTTTGTCAATTTTGAACAGTGACAATTTCTTTAAATATTTATCTAAAAACAAAATAGGAAAAAAATAAATTGATACTAGTTTTTTTCTTCGCTCAGTGGTTTACTCCGTTTATGAAATATGAGAATGATAGTTCTAACATGAACTTATTCCACTACGCCAAAATTGAAAACAGAATATTTTTTCTATGAATGAACCATGTAGCATCGTTTTTAATGTTTGCTTTTGTTTTCAATATTTTCTAAAACGATATTGGGTACTTGTTTTTATGTATTATAACATGGTTTTCCATGTAAAAAATACTCGTTCAAAATCTCACCTTATAATTTTGACATTGTGGAATAAGGTTACATCCCCTCATATATGCGTTGATTTTTAAAAGTCTTTATATATATAAAGTAACACTATACATGATATATTATTGGGTATTAATATTATATAAGCCACACTCCCATTTATCGAACTTACTACACTTACTACACTTCTACACTTATTCATGTTATATCAACCAACATGATATCATCTGACGTATTTTTTCACTTTTTTATTTTTTTTTACTTAATGATATAATGCGATGAACTTAAATTTGAATTTTAGTTACGTTATATTATTCATATATTAAATATAACTAGATGATTAATGAATGTCGAATGCAAAATCTCCACGTTAAATCGTCACGGCTTACAGTTACTATGCGGGAAGAGACATTAAAATTTTTGAAAAAGATTTTTTTAGATAAAAAAGGCCCATTCCAGGGTAAAAATATTTCAACCACGAATTATGTTCCGCTCTTTATGTCTATTTTATTGAAATAAGGCCTTCGTGAAAATAAATTAGAGATGCGAGGGTCAAACGCGTGACAGAATACATCGTGATAAGGGTTAAGAAGACTTTTAGGGTGGTTAATAATATACTGACAAGATAAATTTATTATGGACAGACTCGTTACAAAAGTGACGAAAGAGTGGATATTCTCTAACTAAATTAATATCATACGTTCCTTTATGAATCAACACTGAAGGTGCTCTACGTACTTTTTTCGTAAAAGAAAAAATGTCAAGAATATTACTAATTATACATTGAAAAATGTATATATATAAATGTTTTACTTACTCTAAACATAACTGCCCATTGATATAATATATCGAAACTATTCTTCTCAAACGACTCCCGATGAGGTGCAGTGGACGAACGGAGGAATAACGGGTAGCAGTAGTTTGAGAAAAATAATATTTTATCTGATGGAGGGGCCAAAGTTTATTTTAGACAATAATCAAGGTTATATTACTATTTAGATTAACAAGTACGCATGTTGAATGTAATCCCGCCATTATCAAACGAGTAATAATAAATCCTGCAAATTATCTGCAGCTGTTATCTTAACTCCTACTTTTCCATTACATTAAATTTAGGTTATATTTATTTAAAGAATTCCAAATAAAACTAGGGTGGGTTAGTATATCAATGCTTTGTAATCTATATCTGATAAAATTTTCCGCAATAATCATTATTATCTAACACGCTTGCTTAATGTCAGCTAATAAGCGTGAGCCGCCACAAATCATTCATAATACTTTATTAGATCAGAAAAGTGTATACAAAAATTGAAATACATTTTTCAAATATAGATATTATATATAATCAGTGTTTTGGTGGAAAATAATTATTCATGAATTCAAACTTTTTAGCAAACTATCCTGCTTCTCTCTGATGGTGTAGAAGTTAGCGTACGCGCCTAGCAACCCGGAAAATACAAACTTGATTTTCATATCTACCGGATTTTCAAAAATCCAAAAACGCAGGACTGGAAGCCCATTGGGTTGAGCAATTGTCTGGCAAGCAACTCTCGTAAAAAATAATCTGTCAAGACATCTCGTATACTCAACTTTTGCAGCGGAAATCTTCATACTGTGTAGATCCATATGCTCCTTTTTTGGAGCGAACATGGTTTTAAAAAATACTGATTGTCGTCGTCTTGCTGATAAGCACGCGTATTCGCTTTGGAACTGGGCTCGAACTACACAGATGCATAGGAGTTTTTAATATAAAAAATGCAGTGTTAAATGCTAATTATGCTCACCGTATATATTCTATATTTTAAAAGATATAAATACTTGTAAAAATCTATCAAGATAAGTGTCAGCATTGTAAAATGCACGTACTCCATATTGAGATATGGTATAAAAAGTCGGGGTTAATAATAAAGTTTAGATATAAAAAGTAAGCCAGTCTATTATGAAGATGTTATTTTTTTACTACTATCTTTAAATACTTTACCTTTGTCTTTCTAGGCACTATTGTATTTCATACAATGTAGTATACATACGGTGTCATTGTAGGTGAGATTTAAGGAGGAGTCAACAACACGCCTTTTATGTCAACTGTACATTCTTGCAATGAAAGTACAAATCAATAAATAAAATTGTCATCGAGATTTTCTATTGTCTAGTGACAATCGTTATCATCTATGTATATCCACGATGACCGATATTTCATTATAAATTATTCAGGCTGTCATTATTACAACAAAACGAGAAAGACTTTTTTTCGGAAAAATAACGTATACTTTTTGTTCAGTCTAAGGATATATCGCTAAAACGTGTGTATGTAATTATGTTAAAATTCAAATTATTATAAAATATCAACCAATATAATTTCAACAGTAAGCGTCGTTGATATATGACGTGGGCGGCATTATATATAATACAAGTATGCTTGAAGAAAGAATATTATACACACAACGGACAGATATATAAAATTTACTGAGGTAAATTTATTGATTTTCGATTATTTTTTACTCACAGTGTCTTCCCATTTCTACCCGACGGTAGATTATTTTTTTGTTTGAATGCCTGTGTCAATGTTTATCATATTTACGATGCTATGCGTACTAGTATTATTAAACTTTACTGAAACACTTATTTTGTTTAATATAAAGTTTATCAGTTAAAATAAATCAAACATTTAACATTTTTTTCAAACATTATATTTTATATCATAAATAAGCTGATGACAAAAAAAAAAGATTGGCATTGAGATATTAAAAATTGCTCCTAAATTATTGAAAGTTCGTTTCTAAAGTTTTCTATTTATCAAATTTCAAACATATACGCATCATACTAAGTATTTTTTTATTTATTCTCCAATTTTAAAAGACAGTTTTTTTGAAGAAGTGTATTAAAGAAATTCTTTAAAAAAAACGAAAAACTAAGCTTTTAAATTCAGTATTTTTTACATAAATCTTGTAACGCGGCAGAAATTTATAAATATATAGATCCTACGAAGTTATAGCACATATATGTACCTACACGGTGTGAAGATACCCACTCCACAAATGGAGTATACCAACCTCCATAATGCGAAGAGATGTCTCGACAGATATTTTTTCACGAAAATGTATTGTCGGATAATTAGTCCCATTGGACATCCAGCCTTGCATTTTCGGATTTTTTAAGACCAAGTAGCTGTGAGTCGAACCCGCAATCTTCGCCTCTAAAACCTTTTGGCTATATATTGTATTTGAATATATACTTTTTGTGAACTATATGAGCATTAACGTAGTAGTAAAAAATGAATTCTTATAATACCGGTTGTTTATAATTTATACACGAATATTCCGTAATAACAATTATTAAGACGATTGTTTTATGACTATCAACAAAAGATCTTTTCAATGCGATAAATAATATAAAATGTGCCATCAATTATCTTAAATAATTATTTGGACACATTAAAAAATAGCTGATTACGTAAGATTATTCAATTAGTAAAAATATAGAACACAAAACGCTTTTATAGCAACTTTCTTTGATTTAACGAAAACCTTGTTGAAATAAAAAAAATGTAATAAATCGTTGGAAAAAATATCTGCTGACAATTCAAGAAAGACTCTTCTTTATCCGCAAATGGCAATTTCCTATGGGTTTAGGGCGGTGTTTTTTTAACGGGCGTATATAATTAAATAATTTAATTGGACCTACTACTATCCGATGAAACCTTGCAGACGTGATAATTGAAATTGATTGAAATAGCGTCTATTCGATTATTCAAGAGCATGACTTGAAACCAAATTTGCATTTCGCAGTGAGTAGATGGAAAATTTTAGCAATCCCTTGATAAAACGACCACTAGAAGTTTTTACTGAAGGTATAATATGTTTCTCTGCGAAAAAGTGATAACGATAGCATTTATTCTGTATAATCGACTCTCGACTCAAGAACTTCTTATGGACACAAAATAATTTTTACATTTACAATTGTCTGAAATTATTTTTTATCTATCTAGTATTGTCTACATTCAAAGTCTTTAAAAAAATGTAATAGATATTATTGTCTTGAATTTTTTTTAAATCAATAAAATCAAACTTTATAATAAATTTTGTAGTGTGTAGATTTGCACAAAAAAAAACTATTAAAGCCTAAATAAAGGATGTTAATTTAACGTTTCCAGTACTATGTTTGGTGTGGAAAAATGTTCTGCAATTTCCATCGTGTATTAAAACATCATTATTTTAAAATTACATATACGCTATGTTCATTTGTGTGTACGTTATAAATACCATATGTGTGACACCCGTGTCGAATTAATTGAATACTTTGTAAGTAAAGGCAATATTAAGTGAGATGTATTACATTTACGTTTCGTTACTATGACGATTACATATGAGAGATAAAATAAATGTGACATCAGCAAATATCAACGCTATATACATTTTCTCTGAAGCCCGATACTTACCAAACATTTCGCAATTACTGAATTTATTTATTTTTACGATATTTAGAATTAACATACGCATGTTTATTTCAACTACCTACCTAATATTTAAATTAAATCTATTAAGTATACATGAATTTTCCCTAATTCTGTTTGGTGGCAATTTCCAAGCGATCATTTTAAATTCGTTGCCTATTTTATTTCAGATTGTTAATTCAGGTGGCACAGCAGTTTTAAATTGCTCAATAAGTGGGTCTCCTCTGGGTCCGGTCCAGTGGCTTCACGACGGTTCCCCAGTCAGCGGAGGAGAGACCAATTTAATGGGTGGAAGCATGCATGGCGATGGCCAAGTCCGTGTCAATAACGCCTTTGCTCTGGTGCTTACTTCGGTGCGAAGATCCGACGCTGGGATGTACCAGTGTATAGTCAGAAATGATTTGGAGAGTGCCCAAGCAAGTGCAGAGATAAGACTAGGTGGTAAGTTATGAACTAATAATTGGCTAGAATTATAGTAAAATCTTTTACTAACCATTTTTTTCTAAATATGTTTAATATTTTTATTAAGTATATTAATTGTTTCTGTCATTAAAATTACTGCCCGAAGTAAGTGTTTGGGAAAATATAAATTTATTAAATTTAAATATCGAAATTCCTTTTCAGATACTGCTCCTGAATTGCAATATACGTTCATTGAGCAAGCTCTTCGCGGAGGTCCGTCAGTATCCTTAAGGTGTTCAGCCTCAGGAGCACCACCGCCAGGATTTCAATGGCTCCTTGATGGACAGCCTGTCACAGTTATGACAAGAGGAATCAGGTTAGAAATAAATAAATACACAATTTGATTATTCCAACAAGTTTTTATTGTAGTTTTAAATCCATACTGCCAGAAATTAATAGTTATATTGAAATTACAATATTGTTATCTTACCACGTCAAGCTAATCAATAAGATTAATCGACATGTAATGGTGTTTAACCCATTTCACTAGGCACAGTATAATGTTTTTCTTATTTTTCGTCATTATATTTTCGATAGTTTACTGGGAAAATACTAAATATCAATATATAAAACTAATGCGGGAAAAGAAAAAAAAATGTTATTCAGGCTATGATATAAGTATATGTGAGCATACCATATTATGCAAGCGAATAATATATTATGTACATAAATACACCCCTTTCAAAGTTTCTCATATTTAATTTTGCTCTCGGAAAAAAAGGCTTGCACTCTTGCTCATTACTGATTATGCTGAACTGTATTTCTCTTGTATCTATTTAAGGAAATAATATATTAAATCTGTTTATTTTTATTAAATATGTACAACAAATGGAATTTGTTTTTCACATTGTAATAGTAATACATAAATATATATTTTTAAAAAAACTTTTTCTACTAATGTGCTTTTTCGTTTCATAGAAATAAAGTTCAAATAATTTATTGCATTTGCGCCGACGTTAATCGGAAACAGGAAATGGTATACGGAAAAATAGCTAGAATTTGAAAACCATTATTTTATTTTATATAAAATATATGAATATTTTTTACAATGCAATGAGTTATAATTCATTAATGTAAATTAGTACATCATAAGTATCAAGCAATGGCTCGGATATTACTTTGTTAATACAGACGATGCTGCAATTAAAAAAGATGAAGCTTAAGCTTATTTTAAGACAGCATGATTAAATTTTCCAATTTGTTTGAAATTTTGAAACTTTATCTTTGCTGACGTTACTTTTCAGCATGTTTCAACTCACATTAACATACATAATATAAAGCAAGCACATTTCATTCAGCTTAATTCGTCGCACAGTGCATATTGATAGCTTGTGGCAAGTAAATACTTATTTTTATTAAATAATCCAACTTAAACTTCTTAAAATTTAAATTGTATATGACGAGTCAATGTTGGTTAATCAAATATTTTATGTTATTATGCTTAGTAGAGTGGTATTGACATAGCAATAAACAAATTTTAACAATGGACGAAAAAAGACTTCGACATGAAAGTTCAAGATATAAGCAAAATCTTTTAGAGTACCTTTATTTATATCCTCGAAATTATTTGGCTTCAATGACGCTGTTTTTAAACTTTATTCCGCTGTCAATACGCCTGAATAAATTTATAAAACATTCGAACTATACAGGTACTTGCGCAAGTTACACGATGAAAAAAAAATTTTAATGTAAAAGTTTGGCACTGATTGAGTTTCGAAAACTAAAAGCGGTATGAAAATCAAAAGTTGGAAAAATAAATTAAAAACCAAATTCTTGCCTCGGTCGAGTTGCCA
>JAGVSQ010001568.1:0-16975 GCA_022683975.1 Rhyacophila evoluta | reverse complement strand
AACAAATTTTAATTAAAAACTTTAATTTAGGCATCACGAAAGTCTGTTTTTATTTACGCGTTCATTTGTATTTCTTTTCTATTTTAGATATCAAATCGGGCAATATGTAACGAAAAACGGTGACGTTATCAGCCATTTGAATATATCTAGCGTCCGCTCTGAAGACGGAGGCTTGTACTCCTGCCGTGCTGCTAATTCATTAGGGGAAGTCACCCACACGGCACGACTCAACATTTATGGTAATTTTAAACTAATTTTGATTATCTTTAAATAATAATTGATCCTCAACTTGGACTATTCAATTTAAATTAACAAACAAAAAAACTACACTAGAAACATAATATTCAGTCTAAAAAAAACTTTGATACAGAGTATACAAACTTTAAATAAATTTATTTGTTACAAGAAAATATTTAACCAATCAATTTTTCGGACTTCAAATATAAATAAATAATCAACAAGTGAATAAGGATTAAATTTAAAATTTTGCCTCTATAGATGATTAATTTATGATATAAAGTAAATAAAAATATACGATGTTTTATTAGTAAAATATCAACTACAGTAAGAGTATTTTGAATTACATTTATTGTGTTCATATTCGTAATAATTACCATATTCATATTTATCATATTTTAACATGAAATGTTATTCCATTGTTTTCGTTCATTCACATTTACACGTGGACAATTTGAACCGAATGCTTTTTTATTTTTTCAGGACCTCCTTATGTCAGATCTGTAAGTCCGATAAGAGCCGTCGCTGGAAGAGAAATCACATTATTCTGTCCTTATTCCGGGTATCCTGTCAGGTATATATTTTTATGGTACCTTACAGCATTTCATATGTTTTTAAAATAACATATCGATACATTCTGTCACAGTATTAACCAAATACATGCTGTAGTATTTTTTTATGAAATATTTTGTCATAGTATACTAGTACATAAGAATCCACTTGACTTCTGGTAGGATATTATAAGCACTATCGGAAAATAATCATAAGTCAGTACGAAAGATCAGTCGTAATTTTTGAGTGCTTTTGTTTTCCTTGAGGCTATGCTTTCAGATAAGTATTATTGATCGCTTCTAAGAGAATGGCCTGGGGTCCATAAAATGCAATTATGGGAAATCTTTATTTTATTATTTTCACTCTCCTTCCCATTTTCTTTTTTCGTCCCCAGACACTCGGGCAGGATATTTACCTCTGTGTTTGTGTGTTAAAATCATAATATTTTATTTTTTAATAATAAATCATCTGTTTACGTTTTTGTCTGAAAACGAAATAGCTAAGTGACTTTCTCCGATGCTTATTTTTTATTTTAAGATCCGAATAATAATCTCTTATTTCTTTTATGTGTACTATTTCTGTCACCAAATATCACCAAATTGTAAAAAGTGCCGAGAAAAGGATTTTTTTGATCTATTTTTTTTGCGTACCCATATGTGAAATAACTTTTTGTACATAACATTTCTACATTTCACGAAAACAAATCATATTTTTTTTGCAAAGTAACTTTATATAATATTATTGCACGCCGGCTAAACAGACATGAAATTATAATTCTGCGAAGGAAGTTACATTAATCACGTCGTAAATATATTGAAATGATAATTTGTATTACAAAATCTGGAAAATAAATAAATAAAAATGCTATGTGATCCACTTTTGGAGCTATAAAATTAATTACGTGACATTGCTGT
This sequence comes from Rhyacophila evoluta, assembly GCA_022683975.1. Classification (NCBI taxonomy): domain Eukaryota; kingdom Metazoa; phylum Arthropoda; class Insecta; order Trichoptera; family Rhyacophilidae; genus Rhyacophila; species Rhyacophila evoluta. The sequence goes on along the minus strand of JAGVSQ010001568.1, from coordinate 15,272 downwards.
CGATCACATATCTAAGTAATTAATATTTTCGACTGATGGTGCTTGATGGAAATTGATTTTAAATTCTGAATTATCTAAGAGTTGCCAACTTAAATCTGTGATTTAAAAAACAGACGTGTTAAACAGATGACATACGTCAAAACCTTTAAAACGAATTAATCACGTAACTCGAGGACTTGATCAAGAATTCGGAAAAAAATACTTTAAATTAATTTATGTTCATGTATTACTATCTACATTGAATAATTAGAGAAGATATGAGCTTATTAAACGCGCTAGTTGAGTGAGTAAAAGAAGTATTTCCATAATATAGTCTTCAATGTATTTTGCTTCCTTAATACCATCTACTCCTACAATGATTACATTGTATACTATTATAATTAATACATATAAAATCTTTTTATGGCAGTTCTGTACGATGGGAAAGATTATCTGGTGGGTCATTAACTGGAGGATTGGAATCCCAAGGAAGTGCAGAAGGCACACTGAGACTTGCCCGGGTTGAAAGCTCGCATGCAGGAGCTTACACTTGCATTGTGACAGCACCAGAAGGACAGCAGGCTCGCCGTGACATCCAACTCATAGTCAATGGTAACTTTTTATTACTAGTTTGTGTAGTTGTATGATAGTAAATTTATATTTACGATGATGTAATAAGTTGTACGTTATAAATCAATTAAACTGCATACACATTTGGACAATAGTACTGTTCTGCCCATAATATTCTAATATTTAGTTAGTGAATATATATGATAGAATACTTGATTACCATAATTTAAGTCTATATTAAAACATATATGATAACAGTGATCAATTCTATAATCTGTCTATTACCAAGTCTTTACAATATTCTTACAGGCATTATTAGCAAGTAAATATTTAAAACATGCCATTATATGATCTATTTATATTTACTATTATCATTATTAATAATATCTACTATAATTAAGCAGAAATAATAATTATTTATCATATCATTTTACAGATCCCCCAGAGATTCAACCATTTTCGTTTCCCAGCAATCTGCAAGAAGGTCGAAGAGCACAAGTCAGTTGCAGTGTAAGCTCTGGAGATGTTCCAATATACTTTTCCTGGTTTAAAGATAGCTTGCCAATACCTGCTTCACTCCAGGTCAGTATATCAATATTCAGAAAATATTTTAATTGTAACTTTTTCCATAACCAAAAAGCAGCTAACTCTGAATGGATGTTTTTAATATTTAGTTTTACGTTTTCTAATTGTGCTCTTACATTAAAAAGAATATTTAATATCACTAACGTGTGAATTAATGTTTATTTCTGCACATATTAATAATTGATAAAGCAATTATATTATTAAGCTGATCTTGGTAAAATGAGAATATATTTAAAAAGACAGTTTATGTATTAGTGAAATAATTCTATAATACAATATAATTCACAGGACTATGTCAATATCATTACTAAAAACTATGAAAAGTTTCTTAATATAAATTTAATGACGAATTATTTCAACAATGCAACAAAAAGAGCTTCTCAATAAAATCATAGAATAGATTTTTCAATAAATTTTCTGTAATCAGAATGCTTTCTGCATACGTACATTTCATACCTGGTAATCATAGGCTTATTTACATCTAAAATGATTGTAATACAGGGGAGAAAATAAATAAGCACGGAAACTCAACCTCAAGAAACGAAAGGACTGTTTGGTTATATCACACGTATTAAAAATGTTTTTCCTTCATACATGAGTACATATATGTCAATATTTGCCATATTATATGCCAATATAGAAATTTGAATTAACAATTGTCAAAAATAGTAGCATATTTTTCAGGTAATGATAGGATGTATCTAATATTTTTATAGAATAGTCCCAAGCTTACCAAGGATACAGGTGAAATTGTTTTAAATTCCAATGTAATATTAAATGTTGTACTCCCAATATTTTCATTCATAATTTTTACTGACTTCACTCAATTTTACTGCATACTCACACATTCACATAAAATTTATTGAGATGCTAGAAAAAGCTAACCATAAACATTTCGATGCATCTCAATACTCACTGACAATCCCTATTAATTGCTTTTAATTTTTGTGTCGGTGTTTAGTGTAATGTTGAAAATAAATCTACCATAAGTTTGCTAATATTAACAAAAATGAGAAAAGAAGATGTGATTTCTACAGTTTTTTATGACCATTACATATTTAATATGGCTATTTAATGTGGATATGATGAATACTAGTGAATAATTCTAACTTGCTCTTCACAATTTTGAGTTTCATAACTGCAATGAAAATTCATATGATTTTTATTTGTATTTGGCTGTAGAATATTGGCCCAACGGCCTTAGCAAATTATTTAGCAATTAGGTATCTCATATATGTTGGTGAAATTGAATATTATAAACATTTTATAGTTGGTACACTTAAGTGATTTCCATGCATTTATACTATATTGAGGATCCGAAAATTTTGAATTATTCTATTCTCTGAAAGAATCTATTAAAAGAGCATGAAGAAGTTGAATTGTGATGATAATTAGCACGGTCTATGACAAGCTAATGTTTTCATGTACTGTTGTGTTATAAAATTGTTATAGAAGAAATTCAAAATTATATTATACTTACCTATTTTTAGATATTCATTCATGTAATCGGGTTTTGGGTTGTTTGAAGTATCAGCAAAATTAGTAACATAATGGTAAAAATTTGCAGGTAGAAGAACGTGGTGCTGAATTTTTCAGTAATCTAGTGTTTAAAGATGTAGCTTCTCGACATACTGGAATGTACACGTGTGTGGCAAGCAACGCAGCGGCCAAAGTAAACTATACCGCTGAGCTGGTTGTCAAAGGTACTCTAACGCACTGGCAATTGGCACTAGCCGCCCAGCCTTCACACAACCACCAAAGAAAAACTAAGAAATTTTCATTTTAGAATGTTATATTGCATTATTATTTTATAACCTCTCTGAGAGGAACATATTTATGTAATATATTCAAATCTTAACCATACATCTAAATAATTAAAAATATTTACATTCAAAACCAGCTAGAATGGCAATTTTTTTCATTCAATATAATCTTATGAAACGCATATAATTGTTTCGAATATGGTTTGAGATGCCTGTATGAGTATTATCGTATTATACAAGTGCCTATTTTTATGATTATATTAATAAAATTGGCAAAATTCTGATTCTTGACACATACCTTATAAAAGTAAAAATGTAAATATTTATAATTCTATGAGAATATTGCCTAAAATATCGATAGAGTTAAGTTATGCAGTAAATAGGCATAAAGTAAAGCATATACTAGGATATATGAAAATTTCTAGGTTTTGTCTCCCACTGGGTTGGAAATCACAATCAGCGTTGCACCAGTGCACAGTGACTTTGTACCCTTAAGCACTTTCAGTGAGATTCTTTGACGTCACAAGCAGCCTGCATTACACTCATTACGAATTAAACAGTGATAGTCACATACAAAATAATGTCGTAGTATAAGTAATTCAACAGTGCCTCCAAAGATTAAGTTTTTAGCAAATAATTGTTGTAAACATTTATTTTCAGTATAAAATGATACACTTGTTCAAAGCTATGAAAACACAGGAGTGACATTGACATCATGTTACTGAGACCAATATATTTGTTTATTAGATATTTGAATAAGATTCCATTATTTAAGAACTTAAAAGGTTAGAATGAAGTTTAAAATGTTTAAGTATATGACAATCACTATTTAATAATACTAGTTTCACAGTGCTCCAGCTACTTGCCTGAAATATCATCGGTTTCTTGGAAAAAACAAATATGTTTGTCTTTAAGAATACCTATTATTTTACTGTCTTTCTGGTGCAGCTTGTTTTTTTTTTAATAGGCCTTTAAGCCAAGAAGCTGATGATAGTTTCCCGTATATGTTCCTTTCCTTTGCAGGATGCTGGAAGGATTCATTGCAAACACAAGTCGGCACATCTTAGCACCTGCACATGTATATCGCCTCACATTTCATGTTCTGTACTTTTGAGCACCTTGCACATAATATTTTCAATTTTATTCTGTTTTGAAGCTATGCTTGCTGTGGACTTAGATAGCGCTTGAAGGGTGAATATTATCACGTATAATAATATCTTAACTCCATACTTCTTGTGTTGTCTTTATCGCTTACAATAAATACCGCTTATATCAAGAAATCTGTTCAAATAAACCTCTCATTGCACTCAGCACAACTTTTCTTTAAATATAAAACGATTCTTTCAATCATTAGTGCAAGAATCAGTACATAATTTCATTATGATATATAAGAAGTACTGATAAAAAAGCAGTTATTTTAAACACGTTTTAAGTTATATTTGCTTTGTTTTCACAAAATATTTTTCTAAGGGTACATATTAATCACACGCCTGAATCAAGAATTCAATGTACTGTCATCAACCTATATCTACAACATTCATGAAAAATGGAAGATGTTTTGTTTTATCAGTGGGGATGTAATATATTAACACTTTATCGGCAAATGAGTAAAAATCAATGTACCTAACATTTTTTAACTCCATAGTTTGATGAATTTATTTCTAATAAAAATATACAATCAAATGAAAATACTCCTGTCAATATTTCGCTTGTCAGTATTTTGTATGTAAATATTAATTAGAAATGACTTTTGTCATAATGTGTTTTCTATAATTCATGTTTTTGGTTCACATCTGCTGCTTTAAATGGGAACAGTTCCACCAAAATGGATTAGTGAACCTCAGGATGCCTCATCACTAGCTGGTGGAGTACTATCTTTGCACTGTCGCACTAGAGGGTCACCGGCACCGCAGATTACGTGGCTCAAACAACAAGGTAATAGTGAATTAATCTTAAGACGATGCGAATAATATACAATTAAAATTGTAAATATAATATATTTTAGTGGTAATATGTTGATAGTATCACAAATTATTTTTCATTGTGAAATAAAATTTAAGAACACTATTTTTCAACCATTCCAGGACAAACGAGCGGTGATTTCATTCCTCTGGTCAACTTAGGAGGACGATTTAAATTTATGAGCAATGGTACACTTTCTATAGAAGGGGCTTCGTCATATGATGAAGGCCAATATATGTGTAAAGCAGACAATGGGATTGGAACACCACTATCTAAAGTTATATTTGTATCCGTTAATGGTAAGATATTCTATCAGCCTCAAGAAATATATTGTTTCTTAGAATTGACTTCAAACCACAATAATGTGATAGTGAAAACATATCTGACAGTAACATTACTGAAATCAAAAATATAATTATAAAAAATACCATAATAATAAAATTATTGAATTTTGTGTTTTTCAGATCCAGCACGGTTTGAATTACCATCAAAGAATATTTCTGCTCGCCGCAATGAGCCCATCACACTTATTTGTGATGTAATCGGAGACAATCCAATACAAGTTCAGTGGACTCATAATATGAATCGTCTTGATCTAAATACATATAGGTAAATATGATTTCATTCACACCCAAATTATGTATTACATTAATTTTGTCAGTATTAAAATCATTTTTATAGGCTATTACAAAATATTAAAAATGCCTAAAAACTGCCTTCTATAATTTGTTATTAATTTCCACAGGCTAAGTACATCTGAAGTGAAGACTGATTCAGGTCTACGCTCACAATTATTTGTAAGTAGAACAGACCGTCAAGATTCTGGAGTATATAAATGCCAAGCCGTAAATGCTTTCGGCCATAGTGATCATTTTATTTATTTATCCGTCCAAGGCAAGTTAAAATTATTATTATATTAATTTTGCATTGCAAAAAGTTTCGATAGAGGTCACTGCAATTAATAATTTAATCCGTCATTAAAAAGTATAGTAAGAGAAACAGTTTTTCTTTAAAAATATTTTGTATCAACATATTTCATTCAAATTATCAGAGCTAAATAAATACTGTTGTACATTATGTAATCTCTAAAACCAACTCCAAATGATAAGTTAGACATCCAAATATTTATAGAAAAGCAAAGTAATAGGTATGAACAATTTAATAAAACAATTATTATTCTGTTATATTCCATGTCATTATGTCTGGTATGAATTTCATATTTAATATTATATTTTCAATAATAAGCACATATAAAACTTAAAAAAGAATGCCTAGTCTGTCCTTGAAATTGACATTTTTCTTTTTATTGTAGAAAGGCCAGATCCGCCCCATTCCCTTATTGTATTAGACACTAGAAGCCGTACTGCCCGGCTAGGATGGGCACAAGGCTTTGATGGTAATTCACCTCTTATGGGCTACAGTGTTCAACACGCCCTATTCCATGGTCTCCACACACAAGCGCAATGGGATGATGCCATAACACAAAATATTTCAATACATTCTCTCATCATTAATCAACCCAGCCAACCACTAGCTACAATAAAGTAAGTAATTTATGAGTATAAGTGCATTTCTGAAGAAAAAACTATTAATCTTCAATATGTTAATATAAATATTGAAGAACACTATTAAGTTACCGCCTACTGCGTTGGGATCGGTTTTTTGTGTATTAATATAATGTCTTCTCACTAATTATAATATACTTTTTTTTAGTTCAATCGGACCTACTGCCAGCCAATATGAAGCTGTTGTGTCTGGTTTGCGGCCGCATTCCAATTATGCTGTAAGGATACAAGCCGTCAACCAAATTGAACATAGTCAATTTACAGAACCTGTTATAGTAAAAACTACAGAAGAAGGTGATAAATTATTTTTATTTTCTAACACGTTCTAGTATAAACAATTCAATAGCATAACAATAAAATTGTAGTCAGCCCTAGTATAATTACAAAATATTGATAATTTTTAGTGTAGCTTCACTCTGCGGAAATATTATGGTAATTCAAAACTGTTTCTCAAATTATTGTGTTAATCTCTTTACTGATATTAGTATGAAAAACACAATACCTGAAACAGAAATGATAATATATCAATAATGTTTTATTTATTATAATTGCATATTTATTCAATTATGATGGTATATTCCAGCCCCTTCAGAACCACCCCATAACCTACAAATACAAACTGGTGGACCTGGTGAACTCCATCTCAATTGGCAAGCACCGCCACGTGACTCTTGGAATGGAGAATTACTAGGCTACACAGTTTCATGGTATGAACTATCTCCTGGTACAAGTAGTTCAGCCACAAACAAATCAGCCACAGTAAACGGATGGTCTACAACAGAACTAACATTGACAGGACTTAAAAAATTTACTAGATACGGAGTATCAGTTCGTGCATTTAATGGCGTGGCTACTGGACCTGCTTCTAAGCCTTCAACAGCCACAACCCAAGAAGGAGGTATTTATTTTGACATAATATTAGAGTCTACTAGATTAATTAGAGAACAGTTAATTAAATCACTTTTCTATTTATATATTTATAAAAATTTGTCAAAGAGCACATTGAATTTGAGATTGGAATATTGATTATTAGTGAGGATTTGCGTAGATCAGCAGCAGAAGGATTTCGTGTATACAGGTCAAATCCCGTTATAAGTAAACTCGTAGAATCACCCTTTTTGTTTTGTTATGCTGAAATTTCATTATACTGAATATAAGAAAAAATATTATTACATATTGTATGCACGTTTGTTTGGTACAACAAAATAATTTGTTACTTTGATATTCGTTACAAAGAGATTCAACCTGTATTAGATACATATAAGTGTGTCAATGCATCACATATATATATATGAGCATAGGATAATAATATTGAATGTGATTTCTCATTCACAACCAAAAAAAGGGTTTTCAATGAAAAAAAAAATAGTTCAACTTACTTAAACGGAATATTTAGAATGTTGCACTAAAATTTTGATGTCATTTTTAGTTCCTGAAGCCCCGCCTACAAGTGTATCATGTATACCAATGTCACCAGTAAGTGTCAAAATAGCATGGCGGCCTCCACCATTAGCCCAACATGGAGGTCTTATTACAGGATATAAAGTTTTTTATGTTCCACAACTGAAAGACCATGGTGAGTAGTTCTCAACGAATTAACAAATATGTAAATTTTATTTTCATTTCAATAACTCAATAAAACCATGTTGGGTTGGATGCACTTATAAGTTTACTAATTAGTTGTGTATTTTTTCACTACTCATAGTTGAATACAATATGGGAGAAGTAAAGAGAATATCAACAACAGAAACATACCTTCACGGGTTGCATAAATTTACAAACTACTCCATACAAGTATTGGCATACACAAATGCTGGAGATGGAAAACGCAGTCCACCTGTGTACTGCACCACAGAAGAAGATGGTAATTAAAATATAGCACAAAGTATTCTAAAAGCTACCTACAATTAATTTATAAATGTTAAAAATTTATATTCATCCACAGAAAACAACAAAATTATTTTTAAACAAAATTTTCCCTTGATGTCTTTATGTTTTATGCATAATGAAAACTGAATAATTAATAAAATTTTAATAGGATTTTAATAAAAAGACTAAGCATTTTTAACATCACAACTTGTAACTTTTCGAAAACTTTTTCTTTGCTCTGTATAGCTTTCACTATCCATTAAGCATCCATTCTTGTAAATACTCGGATGAAAGTGGTGTTAATATGAACACTCACAAATATCTGGAATTTTATATTTTATATGACAGAATTTGTATACCTGTACAGCATTAAGGTAAATTAATTCTACCATACCAAAATGAGCAGAACAAAATATTTATAGAACTGTTACAGTTTTAGATTACTTACATAAACTTAAGATCTTGAAGAAGATTCATAATTATTGTTGTTTGCTTTCATTATTTCTAGTTCCGTCCCCACCGCAGAGAATAAAGGCATTAGCTCTAACAGGTGATTCTGTCCTTGTCAGTTGGCTGCCTCCGCTTAATCGAAATGGAATCATTTCACACTACACTGTGTATCATAGAGAAGCTGGACGGTAAATATCTCACAGAGAAACATATTCATAAAACTAAATTATTGTTAAATCAAATAATATATTGTTATTAATGGTGTGACCAATCTGACAGATGGCTAACAACTTCACGTAATAATAAATTAGCGATTTAGTTTTACTACTAGATTTAAATTGACATCACTTTTTAAAAACTACATTATATCTTTCAGAATTGGAAAACATACAAGTTACACTGTTACAGTTGATGTTGCAAAAAATAGCGAATTAGTTTATGAAGTGCGAAATCTAGCTGAACATCAATTATATGAATTTTGGGTATCAGCAACATCAGGATCAGGAGAAGGAGAGCCCACTTCCATTATAGCTCAAGGAGCAAATACGAGAGGTCGGGAGTATTTTTTTTATTGTTCATATTCATGGTATAAATTGTAATACTAATAAAAAAAAAATTATTCCTAAGAAGTAAAAATAGAATATATTTATTACATTTAATACTAAATTATGAGAAAGCCTATCTTTATCATATTATATTTTAAGAAGCAATTTTTTTTGAAGGATTTTTCTTAATAATATAACATAATTTGCAGCTCCAGCTCGTATAGCTTCTTTTAGTCAAGTGATCCGAAGAGCAGTTGGTTCTCCAGTAACGTTATCATGCATGGCTGTTGGGAACCCTTCGCCTAGAGCTCGTTGGTTACACCGTTCTCTTACTATTACACATGCACCACATTACCAAGTGACACCACAAGGGAATTTGAATATTCACAGTAAGTAAAGATGAACATTTTTATCATAAATCAACATTATTTAATATCACTCAACATGAGTCTGATACATTCTAAACTAACCTTACAAGCTTTTATATTACCACAAATCTGAACCTGATAAATATAAAACAAAAATCCTTATTACTCTCTACACAAATTTATTCAAATTATTCAAAAACTATTTGAGATATATATATTACAAAAATGTTAATTATTTTACTTTTCAGATTTAGATGCAGTGTCATCGGGAAACTTTACATGCACAGCATCTAATTTATTTGGAGAAGATTCTATCACTTATACAGTGGTGGCTATTCTACCTCCTTCCACAACAACATTAGGCCTACAATATACAACAGCATCTACAATCAAAATACATTGGCAGGCACCAAATGATGGTGGCTCTCCAATTTTAGGTAGGCTTTTATCATATATTATTTAGTTATCTGAAAATATTATATAAATAGATGGCGATAATAACGTTATTATTATATTTTCAAACGTTTGCTATGAAATGAAAATACTCACTTTTTTTAAAAATTTTCACTTATACCATTTTTAGGTTACACATTATTTTATAAAACAGAATCAGAGAGAACTTGGCAAGCTATCGAGTTATCTCCTGAGGCCAATACCCATGCTTTAGAAAGTCTCAAATGCGGCACATTATACATGATCAAAATACAAGCACATAATAGAGTAGCAGCAGGAGGTACAAGTGAAATACTTTCTACCAGTACTAGAGGATCAGGTAAATATTACGAAAGTTCCTTTTTTTAAGTAAATATCAAATAATTCCTAGTCAAAAGCTTTCAATCTTGATACTCTTTTTAGATTTGGTCGTAAACAGATAATTGAGTCTCTGAGTTTAGGGTAATGTTTAAGATTCAAAATTTCATTTAGCCAACTTTATTTCAAATGCCAAATGTTATCTTTACCATTCGTCATGAATCCAAAGTGCTTTTTGCAACTTAGTGATTCAATTAATGCTGAGTATATATTAGCAGTTTATTGAAAATCAGCTAGCCAATGAATATGAAAGTTTCATAGACTTTGATATCATCTTAGCTATGTGTATATAAATCAGTCTGCCTGTAGTCTAATAAAAAACTAAATATGAAATGAAAAAGATATGGTAGGAGAGTTTTAGAAAACTCCGTTGTAACCTCAAGCTTATAAAAATTGGCTAGTTAGTTTATATACATAGTTTAGTTGGGTAGAATAATTAGTTAATAATAATTAATAAATAATAATGATGAATGTTGAAGATTTTCTCAGAATCAAAATGTTTGTTTTCATTATTTTCCAGTGCCAAACGCACCAAAGTCATCTGAATTAGTTTCTTCAAATTCTTCTGCCATAAAAATTAATTTATATACTTGGAGAGACGGAGGATGTCCAATAGTGAAATTAAGAATTGAATACCGAGCCATAGGGGAGACTCATTGGACAGTGGCCGCAGAAGGTGCTTTAGTTGACAATTTAGTAATAAGTCAGTTAATCACGGCTCAGTGGTACCAGCTGAAGCTATCTGTAACGAATGATGCGGGGACCACTCAAACGGAGCTTAATGTAGATACCACGAAAGAAAATGGAGGTAAATATTCATTTTACCATATTGCAGATTTTGTATCAAAATCAATGTCAATTAATATATTAATAATCATATTACAGTACTTTTTGATTTGTCATACCAACTAGTAATTATAATAATTGAAAACCAATATCAAATTATAGCAGATCAGTTAGTATTATTTAGGGATAAATATGCTTTTTATTACAAATACATAATATTTAAAAATAATTAAAGAATAGACATATTGATATTCCAATAGATTTACTTTTCATTACTATTCAGGGTGATATCTTTTATTAGTCCAGTCAATCTGTCAGTGATAGTTCAATATTTTTAATTATTTTACAAATTGATTTTTAATGGTGCTTTGACGTAAAAAGTATATTTTTATGAACTGTGTCATTTAGATATCATGATGTTATATACACTTTCTTTTTATAGGTCGTATTGCAGCATTGGATCCCAGTGTGGCTTTGGCGGGTGGAGGTGCTCAGGCAGGAAGTTCCTTCGGTTCATCATTTTTACTTCCAGCTGCAAGTGCTGCACTCCTCCTTGCTGCCCTCACACTTTTGGCATGCATTATGTTTAAGACTAGGAGGTTAGCATTTCAATGTTTTCAATGAAATAATTTTAAAAAGACAAATAAACTAAAAATGAATTTTATTCAAAATTCAGCATAATTTTATGTTACTTAAAAAGGAATTTGTGTTTTGTACAAATATTTTTCCCTTTGGAAAGTAGTATACTTTTAATAATATGACATATGCTATTTTTTATAGATTACATTGCTTGGTGAATAATAGATACTCACGTGATGATCGCAAACTAAGTGAAAGTAACGATCTTGAGAGAGAAAAACTTAGAGAGGGGCAAAAACTATATTCTTCATCATCCATCAATGGCAATGAAAAATCCAATGATGACTCATCAGGTATAAGTACAAAACATTATTTTTGAATAATTTCCATCAACATGCTATTATTAGATTATACTATCATTGAAATGCTCTCTCACCATCTATCTAGTTACAAATAATCTGTCATTGATTATTTGAACAAAGTATAAGTATGTTTATATTTTGTTTGCGTTCTTTGATAAATGCTTTTTATCCAGCAGAACTTTATGAAATAAGTCCATATGCTACATTTGGGGAAGTAACTGGTAGAACAGGAAGAGGATCTGGTGGAGAACATGCTCTTCACTTTCGAACATTTAGTGCACCAGAAAATGAAGCAGGACCCGCTCGGCTTCCAAATAGTCATAGAAAACATCGCCGCTTACACCGATGTGATACATTTGAATATGGTATTTATTATTTATTTAAAATATGCTACTATACAAAAAACAGTGGTATCATATATTCATCTTAGTCTGTTTGGTAGGTAATAAAATAAAAACTCTCAAACCTTTTTCTTCTTTATAACTTTAAGCTTTAACTGGGATATCTTTCATTTCACTTGCACTTATAGAATCCAAAATATGTCGATCCTTGACATATAAACCTACTTCTGAAATGATTAATGCTCATACAACTTGATAGCAAATAAATTGAATGTCTGTGATGATTTATTATCTGAAGAAACTTTTCAATATTTGATTAAGTATATACTTGGCATTGCTAATAAAAATAAGATATGAACCTTTTTCTCATACCTTTGAAAACTTTTATGAAATAAAGAAAAACTTTATCTTAACATGGTTAAATTCATACTAATACCATCTTTTCAAATATCAATATAGAAATGTTGAACAGGCTAAAATATGTATAAAGTGCAATGTGTATTTAATTTATTTCAGATGAATCAACACTATCAAAAGCGATGACAGTTGAGATGCGAGGTGGACATCTTGGATTGGGAGGTCGATCAAGCGGAGGCAGTAAAATTGGTCGAGGGCCAGGCGGTGCAGCTTGGGAGCGCCGAAAGCATCGTGATCCTCCAACTACTGATTCCGAGGACAATAGTGATAGTCCTGGAAATACCACCACAAAAGGTACATGCTGTAGAATTATCCAATCCATCTTGATGCTTAACTAATCTACGGTTGTCACCTCGGTAGCCATATTAGTGAGAACAAATGATTAGGTACCGCAAATTATGGGTTCAAATCCCGTACTTACATAAGTACTTTTAAAAATTCAAAGATGTAGGTCTACGTAATGTAAGACTAGTCCTTCATCCAGTAGGCTGAGTAGTCGGCTTACAATCAATCCTTATAATAAAACAGTCTGTCAAGATAAGTATATATCATAGATAATAAGTATTCAGATAATATGATTTAAAAAAATATTACATCAGTGCCATCTTTGAGTTTTCATACAATCTAGTTATCCAATAGCAGAGACATCAAGCATACAATAGATAGAATATATCAAGTGTGATTTTACTTGTTGCAGGGTCTAGATGCACTTCTCCATCTCCAGTAAGCGGGGAGCGCAGTTATACTCCTGGTCGAATACAAATAGCTCGATGCAGCAGGTAGAATTCAGGTAGCTTGCCCCTTGCCCCATACCGAGCGCTTCTCCCAACACTCGCACGCTAGCATTCCTAGCTAAAAGTATTTTTGATGTTACTAAATTTCACCTTTTCTCACCAATCTCATGTTCATGTAAATATAGTCTTCACTATCTCAGAATTACAAATAATTGATACTGATGTGGTCAAACACAAATTGATTAAACTAAAATTTATTCAATTCATTTTAGTTAATTTACATTTTTAAACATATTTATACATGCACATACCTGTCTCTAGGCATTAGGAAATAGGGTATATAAAAAATACATACCTTCTAATAACTTGAACTGAGCCCCTACACGTATTACTTATTTAAATTAATTTATAAAAAATGATGCATGCTATGGATAAGTTTAGACTCAATTTTTTTATTAGTAGATTGTTTCCTATTATTTATTTATGATTTCAACTAATTTAGTCAAACTACAATTTAGTCAAAAATGTAATTTTAGGCTTTGTAATTTTATGATAGTGCTAAAATACTTATATGCATGAACTTTATACTCTTATAACTTTTTCATATGACTTCAAAATAAGCCTCACAAACCAAAATATTATTACCGTTCATACTACTCCACCAAAATGTATTTCATATCATACAATTTTGGTCATTGTTGAAAGAAGAGCAAATGTTTTTAACTTCACATTAAAATTTAGACTTTGACTTAATTTAATAAATTTGAATTTTTATGGAAGATTAATAATTGCCACAACAAATGTATTTCGATGTTTGAAATTTCAACTCTTTACTTGTGGTTCATAATATATAACTTGGTATTCATGATTTATTCCAGTGGTATATATCTGAACGGCCGTGGATGTATAGAGCCAGGAAACACAGGAATATCATCACCACATCCAATTTCTGATTCGATTTCCAATATTTCCGTGCCGCCAGATATTACCATCCTAATTGATAAGTAAGTATCTAGAAAAGAAATGATACTCAATAACATAAACTATTCTTGGTACAATAAAATTACAGAACTAATGAAAAGTTTCACATTTTCCATGATTGAAGTAATAAGCAACGTCGGACAGTATTATAAAAGTAAATAGCTACTGCAATTTTTATGTCACTTATCAGTGACATTAGATAATTCACTTCGACTATGGGAAAGAAAAGAGATGTAACCCTCAATTTTTCAAAATAGCTTTTATTCGATAATCACATTGTATACCACTTAATACATGATATGTTAAAAGGATGTAAACTGGAAATGCCGAATCAGTGTCAAAATTTAGCTTGTAAGTTTGAAAAAATGATGGACTGTAAATTTTGCGATCAGGAAAAACGTCTTCCACCTAATCAATTTTTCTGGTTTTCGTTAAATAATTTAATAAATAAAAATCATACTGAGTAAATAAAATCCCAGTCTTAGTCTTCGTGTACTTCCAGGTTGTGTCTGTGTGATGTTTTGACTTAGGCTCAAAATCATTAAATAAATGTTTTTTGAGCCTTCTGTAAAATTTTCTCTGTGTGGCCTAGGTCCTTTTTTCTTT
>JAGVSQ010001567.1:0-28522 GCA_022683975.1 Rhyacophila evoluta | reverse complement strand
ATTTAAAATCAATTTCCATCAAGCACCATCAGTCGAAAATATTAATTATATAAAAGAATATTTTCTTATGCATTTAATGATTGGCTCTCAAGCCATTAGTTAATATTTATAAAGGTTTTTCTTAAGACCTGAATTACTGTCAACATGGTACAGCCAGGCAGGGGGAGTCCAGTGAAATTTTGGTGCCCAAATGCTAAAACGTACCCACATTTTCAAACTTATGGTACCTATACACCTAAAGTCCGCCTTTAGTCCGGGGACTTTCAAGACTGATTATTAGAATTGAGGCAGGCCATACAAGCGTGTGACATTTAACATGAGCTTATCGATCAGACCGAGAGTACACAACTGTCAACGCGGATTGACTAATGTATGGCCTACTTCAATCCTGATTATCATCTTGGATAGACAGTCCCTGGATTACAGGCGGGCTGTAGTTACATGGGTACCATTAGTTAAAAACGAAATGGATCATACACATAGCTGACATTTTCGTGTGAACACAACAGGTGCGTTGTCAGCAATGGAAGAGTTAATATATTTTAGAATCAAAGAAATATGGTGTTTATAAATCTCTATGGACGTTTGAATAAGATTTATTTTTCTTTGCAGTGTTATTCTGAGTCCATCAATGATACCAGCGTGCCTTCATTTTGGACCTGACAGTATAAATTCAGGGGTGGTCACTGGTTGGGGAGTCACACAGTCCAAAGGAAAACAAAGCAATATTCTTCAGCAGGTGATTATTCCATTTAAATATATGTGTAATTCTATTGATTAACTGATAAAAATATATCTACTGTTAAATAAAATTCTGCTAATATTTGTCACAACATCACATTTTTATATAAATCATTTGGGATGGAATCTCCAGAGGTGAGCAACCATAATAAGTAAGGTAAATACCCGGTTTTATATAAAATCGTTATCAATATGCATGTACATATTTTAAATGTAAATTGAATGGTTTTGATTTTGTTTAATCAGGTAACATTACAGCAAGTACGTTATGAGGAATGTATACTAGCCCATCCTCCTTCACCAACTAATGTTTTGGGAATCTACAATCGGACACAGATCTGTTATGGCAGCGAAATACAATTAAAAGACTCATGTCAGGTAATGATTAAATTTAACGTACATAGCTGAAGCCAAATTATTTGACAGCTGTGAATTTCGGAGATCATCCATTATATTATCCTAACAATTTAAAATTTAACTTTCAGGGTGATTCTGGTGGTCCGCTTCAAATAGTTAACAATGATGACTGTGTTTACACGGTATTTGGAATTGTTTCAATCGGGAAAGGTTGTGCTGTCCGAGGTATTCCTGGCATCTATACGAGAGTTGCCGCATACGTTCCCTGGATCGAGCCCATTGTTTGGCCGTAGAACACAAAACAAGAATTATTTACACGAGATCTCATTCCATTGATTATTATTACCGGTGTAATACCATCAAAAAAAAATTAAAGTGATTTGACAAAAATATTTCTATTAATTCATACTCTAAAGGAAGAAGTGCTAGACCAAGGGTTCCTAATCTTATGGTGTTAGTGAGCGTATTTAAGATTTATGATAATGGTGGACAATACACAGCGATTTCTAAAAAAGAAAGATTTAAGTATGTATTATGTCGTCATTGCGCCTTCAAAACCGGCTTTGAGTTTGTTTGAGGTTTGTTATCAATACATGTTATTAGACCGTCGAGATGCACTCTTATCACTGATAAATTTCTTTTTTTTTCTTTCTCTCTATCTTCACTTCCATCCACATACCTAGAGTCACCCTCATCTACTTCTAACTACTGTAAAACATTTTCTTTGGCTATTTCTCCAGCATTACTCTTTACTGTTTATAAAAACCAGGAACATCTAACCCTTTAAAATCTATAACTGCGTCTTAGTCATCAAACAATTTTTTTAACCGTTTTGCAATGTTTTCAACTTTGTCTATTATATCCAATGACCGTTATCAAAGTTCTACTGTACTCAGGATTTTGCAAGATAGTCACTTTTCTTTTTTGGTAGTGACCACATGATTAGTTGCTGAAAAACAAAGTTATCTTACCAACTTCTTTTGAAGTGTTATGTTTTACGAGACTAGTTTCCTACACACGTGATTATAGCCTACAGGCTACAAGTAGAGATAATTTTAATAAGGATATGTAAATCATTGCATATATTTTTAATAACAAACTTTTTTTCATTCGAATACTTTATTTTAATGTAAATTCAATACTCTACATGTATGTAAAATGTTTTAAAATGTATTTTCCTTACAATTAATGTTTCAATAACAAAATGAGCTAGTTTTCATTAATAACCCTTGAAAAAAATTAAGCAAAAATAAAAAAAATATATATATAATTATGCATAACAATCCATAGAAATAAATCATAAAATGGTATTCAAACTGAGGCCAGAAGAAAAACAGTTCACTATCAATGAACACTGTTAACAATAAGTATTTTGGTCCAAAATAAACGGTAACCGTTCAGCTCCCAATCCAAGTTCAAATACTAATAAATTAAACACTATGTACAAGTCTTTTTATCTGTAAGTAATTTAATTGATAAAAAATCAACAATATTCTGGAATAAGTCGATGCTTGTACATAATAAAAGAAAATAAAACAATAAGTATCTTAAGTTTTACATTCTGTAATTTTGCTTTACATCAGTAATCGATATAACTTCTCGGTGTTCTAAGCAGTTGGAAAGTTAGTTACAGTAATAAATATTAAAACTTTCCTATTATTTTAATTAATATATAGAAATTAAAGGCAGAACCATATTAACCAAGAGGTTATGTTATTAACAAGCTAAGTCACATTTAAGAAATGTAACTTTAAGTATAATAATCATATTAAGTAACTGTAATAAACTAAATTTGGTTTAAACTCTATTAAAACAACTTATTAAAATGCAAATAATCATAACTAATATTAAGATATAATATTGTTAAAAGTTATGTTACATCTCTTTGCGTGTAAATTAAACACAGATACAATAAAATGTAATGAACGTGTTGAGCTAAAACCATCAGAAAATTAAATAAACTGAATGAAAAAATTAACAAATTTCTCACCACATAATGATGTTTGTTTAATTGAATATCTTTAAACATAAGTTTTCTGTTGGCTGTCAGAATGAATACATAAACAGAATAACCGCGGTCAAATAAATATTCAGAATGTATTGAAACAATGTGTTTGGCGTACAGTTGTTTTAAAAAACTAACATATTATAAAACAAATTAAGTTAAAATAACTTACAAGAATAATATTATTAAATGTCGCCATCGTACAATATTCATTGCCGTATGGCATAAGCAACTAAAGATTTTTAATCGACTGAAGCAATTTCTTTTACAACTTAAACGATGACTTCAATGTCAAATGATATGAATTTATATACATCTACAAACAGTTAAATCTTTGTATATATTAAAAATATACTTTGTATAATCTTCAAAATATTATTGAAGCATGTATTTGAACTTACCAAGGCATTTATATACCTAAAATATTCGACTGTTTAACACAAGTATTGTCTTAAATTTTTCATAAGTTTTCCATAAAATTATTTACTTTTAACTTTCTCAAATTGGATAACGTTTTATAAATCTAAAATTTGTAAATTGGTCCCGAAAAATACTTGTTTCCATAAAAATTGGCATAATATATTATATACATTAAATATACACAATCTTTAATAATAAAATTCATTATAATAAGGCAATAATTATTAATTAGGTATTAATAAGTACAAAAAAATATATATATGAATTGAATGTTTAAAATTATTGCAGTGATAGAAGCTGTTCAAAAAATAAACTCAATAAAGATAATAGTAATCTATTAAAAAAACAATTCACAATCTATTATAACAAAATAATTATTTTCTCAGGCAAGTGATCTCCACAATTTATATGGCTTTCCTCTTCGGTGTATCGACATCATCATATATCCAAAAACTGATCTGAATGATGATAAATTTAAGTACAATACTTAACAGAAAGGCAGATAACTTGTTTTTGTTATAAATTAATAAAAAACTTAGTTATTCCAATCATAAAATTTAAGAGACATGGCCGTAGCGTCTCGTGTCGATTTCGTAAAACACACCGCTGTCAAAAACGTGTGCGACGTATTCGATACAAAATTTAAGTAAGGCAAGACTTATTAGGTTACAATTTTGAAGTAAGCACCATTTTTTTTTAATATTGAAAATATACGTGTACAATATATAATTAGCACTCAACCGTCAGCATAATATGGCAGATTACGAGGATTGACGGTTTAATATGTATAGAGCATAACAAATGTTTACAATCCGTTCATTATAATTAGGATAGATTGAATAAATGCCATCAGAATATAGTTTTTTATGTATCTTTTACTGTCTATTAAAAATCAATCGATCACAATATTACGTAATTATCTTTGTAAAGGAATAATAATGGAATTAACAATACAAACTTTGAACCAGTAACATTAAATACAATTATAATGTTTACATATGTGAATTGGGTCTCCTTTTTCGGTTGAAGAAGCCGTGGAATACTCCTTTTTTGTCCTTCTTGTCGGAGGTTCCGCTGACTGACATTTCCGATTCTCCTGAACTTTCCGCATTGCCGCTGTGAGATGAAGCACTTTGCATGTAAGCTGTAAAAATAAGAACAACGTGTCAGCAAACTAAGTAAATTTGTGGATTTTGAGTATATACACCTTAATTCAGACAAGATTGACTTAAACGAAAGGATTCGAATAAATATTATCAAAATACCTATCTTACAAATGCTTCAAGAAAAGACTTCATATGAAATAGGTGCATATTTTTAAGCCATAAGAAAGTGGAGTATATGGATCTAGGGCAGTGTGAACATATCCGCTCCGAAAGCATGTGGATTATTTTTCAAGTGAATTGGTTTTCAAACGCGCGAGGGTGCGAGGCGCTAACCTTTACCTCAAGGAGACCATGTTATCGAATTTATTGATAATTATCAAGGTCGTGAGATGTTGCTCCTGGGATACTTCTGGCACTTTGAAGAGCGCCTCACGTTTTTTATACCATAATTATATATGCCCGCATAACAGATGCAGACGTGTGGCGGGTAGTGGAAGGGAAAGCAGGTCATATACAATAATAATGACAAAAACGATATTCAATTATTGGACTCTTCTTATTTCTCAATAAAGTAAGTAAATAATGATATGTTGGTAACATTGAATATGAAGGATTTAGTGTTCACTCAGTGACAATTCATGATTACTTTTATAAAAGTGACCGAAACCATGATACGAGAAGATGAAACAGAACCGTTAAGACAACAATCAATCAAACAGGTGGTAAGTTAAATCAGGTTGCAAGAGATTTCATAATAAATATTATAATTAATTCGAGATTTGAGAGAAAAGTTGTTTTGAATCCTGAAATACATAAACATATTACATATTCTTTTAATACAACTCCACCACAAAACATGCTTTATCTATTATGTAAGGAATATGATTAAACAAGAATTATCATTAATTAGTTCTGAAAAAAAATAGAAAAACAAATAATACAATATGCTACAATAATTTGTATTGTTAATTTTCAAAATGTAAGTAATTTTATGTGTCTAATAAAAAACATGTTTTAAAGATTTGCTTTAAAGATAATACTCCACAGATAAAAACAGTAAGTAAAGAAATTCTCTGAATCATTTCAAATATTTATGCAACACATTATTGGGTCTACAAGCAATATTAAGTTAAATACTTGGCTCAATAAAAATTTCATTACGTTTTATTGATTTCTCAATCAACTGTCCACTCTACACACTTTGAAGGTGGTTGAAAATTTTTTCACAATTAAGATGAAAATTTCTTTGAATGGTTGATAAAAGATTTTTTTTATTAATATATTATGTGAAGGAATACTTGTGCTCAGATGTGTGCTGATTATAAATAATACAGAAAGAATTATTATTGGATAAGTGCTATAACTAAAAAGTGGGCTAGTGAAAGATAAAGCGAAGAATTCAAATGACAATGAAAAAACAAAATGTCTCATCAGAATGATAATTCTGTCGGAGAACTTCTGTTCGTTCACCGTAGTGATTGTAATATTCAATGTTGTCCAGTCAAAATCCTACTGAAATGGAAAAAAAAACGTGCACAGGGAGAAAAGATAGATTAGCAATATTACAGGTGGAAGAGAATTGCGATTATACATAATACATTGTAAAATCTGTAAGGATAAAAAATATTATTGGAATTAGAAGTCTCCTGTACATAATTAATGCAGCTACGGGAAGCCTAAGAAACCAAATTACCGATCTCATGCTGTGAAGGTACTACGCCAAAAATCTTACACTCATCTATTCAAGAAGTCTGAATCTTTGTGAGGGAATTACATTCATCAGTCAAAATAAAGTTTACTAAAAGATTTTGTGTAAAGCCTTAATAGCATATTTATAGTGAAAAATTGACTACTCGTAAACCAGTTTTGTGTCAATGTTGACCCCTCATAATTATATTTTTGGCAACATTGTATTACGTATGTAAACTTGTTAATATTTTCAATATCTGCCTATCTGTTGAATCATAGTTACAAGAAACACTCATATGATAACGCGCTTTCAAAAAAAAATCAAGTAAATGTATTTTCATTCACAAATATTCGACTTTTTTAATGAATAGAGTATAAGTTATATTATCACCGACCGCCGTCCCGTTTAGAAACTGACCGTTGCTGTAATCACTGGCCGTATAGAACTGGGCAGTAGCCGTGTTATCGTTCCACGCTCCTCCATTGTTAGCATTGTTATCGGCGGACTGCCGTGACTGTTTGTAGTGCCAGGCCTCAGAAGCTTGTGGAGGCAAATGGCCAGGGGCATTGCCACCCACGTAATGCCCTTGTGAACTCGGCACATTTCTATTGATAACAGAATGCGGATGATGGTGTCTATGCTGAGATTGATCTTGGTGATGTGACGATGTAGACACAGGACGTCTTGGTGCCGGAGGAAGGGATTGCGGCAGTGGCGGCGGCATTCCGCGGCTCTCCATCACTGTCGATACTGATTTATATATATATATATTGTTAGCTACAACATCAATACACCCTGAATGACTGATTTAGAGTTTTTCAGTGATTATTAATGCATTTACTGTTATTAAAAATAAAATAGTACATCTTAACGCTTTCAGGAAAATGATTATAAGCATCCGATCACTAACTCAACAGTGTTGTAATTAAATAATGAAAAGAAAAGGAATAATTAGAAAAACATTGTCATGATGGCATCATGATACTTAAGGATGTTAATATAAAGCTAATGGATAGTAAAAATACTGAACAACCACATTTTCCCTTCATAAATGTATTCGCATTCATTTCTGTGGAAAAATATAAATAATAATATTATATCAATAAAATAAATGAACAGATATCATAGAACAGAGTTCGCACTCAGCATTTTTTTTGACAAACTGCAATATCATATCATTATGGCGATATAAAAAATTGCCATAATAGACCACATGTAAAATAATCATAGAATTCTATGTATGGGATATTTTTTTCGCCGACATAATAGTCGATATATTCACCCACATTCAAAATCAAATGGCATAACACAAAATGATTAAATTGAAAATTTACAAATGATATCTTACCTTGTTGTGAATCAATAAATTCTGAGTTGATGTCTCTACGCCGGATGTAAGGGTTGTTATCTGGCATCGCAAATTGTTGGTGCTGACCTCCGAAATCGGAAACGGGTCGTGAGCCGTTACTCACTGACTGATCGACCGATCGCCTGCAAAAAAACAGCGTCTTAATTGTCTTTTTTTAAAAAAAATAATGCCAATATTGAATAGTTTTATCCTACAATTTTATTATGCACTTTTCAGATTTATAAAATAATTATTCAATTTACCGTAGCTGTACTTGGTCTGTCAGATTAGTTTGTGAAAGTCTTGGAGGAACAGCAGGTGCTTCTGAAATGAAAATAAAAATTATAATCCCATACCAAATATATCTCTCAAACTACCTCCCACACGGCCGATTTCAAAAAAGTTAGTACTGATTGAAAAAGCCTCCACCATACTGTTATTCAATTAAACATATTTCTTTGCATCTACTATGTGGTCATATACAAAATGTCATTTTGAAATATATATTTCAGATCTTCATATGAACTATTGACTAAGCTGTACTTGAATATTAAGATTTTTATTTGTACATTCTTGCATCGAATACCACAAAACGTATTTTTGACGATTTAAAAAAACAATCCGTAACTCTCAAAAATCAGATTTTCAAGGTTGGCGCCAATGTTTAAAATGAACTTTGTGGATATTTTGCGATCTTCGGTTCAGTGTCTGGCTTGAAAAATACGAAGCCTGTGTTAAATATGTTATTATATTCTTCTGGGTACGCTTTCCTGACATAATTATACCTTATCATGGAATGTTTTCTTTGTTAAACCAAATAATAGATATATGTAAGTGTTTTGAAAATAATATACAATTGACATACCTGATTTGGTAGGCGTGTCTGGAATCAGACTTGACCTTGGAGGAGCCGGGGGTGTTCCAGGAGGTTCTGACGTCATAGACTGCAGAATAAAATCATTTTAAGTAACTGTCATTTATCAATATTATTATTTTCAACTTCATTATTCAATTACTACAATATTGACCAACTAGTAAAAACACAGTGTCTGACACATGAATCTCTAAATAGATACTGTGTTTTTATTCAATATGGCACCATAATCATCCCAATAGATATGGTGCATAATATTTGCACCATAATTAAATAATCGTCTTGCTCTTAGAGTTACAAGCCTATATGGGTCTTGCCCCTCTTGAAGTCTGTCCATGACAGATTATCTTCAGTTTTAATGCTAATGTCAATTAAAAGTTATCGACCAATTTCCAATAAGATCAAAAAGATCATTATTTGCCTTTCAGCTTCCTAATCTCAGTTTTTTTGTCACATGGGACTCATCTATCCTATGCACATGACCCAGTTATCTAAGGTA
The DNA here is from genome assembly GCA_022683975.1 of Rhyacophila evoluta. Taxonomy (NCBI): domain Eukaryota; kingdom Metazoa; phylum Arthropoda; class Insecta; order Trichoptera; family Rhyacophilidae; genus Rhyacophila; species Rhyacophila evoluta. The sequence continues at coordinate 19,482 of JAGVSQ010001567.1, read as the reverse complement.
GTCCAATGTGATCTCCTGTACTAAGCATAACATTTGTTATATTTCTATCTCCACAGTGATAGCGTATCATTAATACACTCTTCTCATATCTGCTCAGTGCTTTTTTTTATGTGTGTCTGACTGATGAATAATAGCTGATCTTTGGGTCAGTTTCATAGCTTTGAAATTGGATGTTTGTTTTCTTAAAAGCATAAATGTATACCTGTCGTGAATTTCTATGTTGTTGCAATATTTCTGTCTGCGTTCTCAACTTTGGTCTGGGTTCTGGAGTCGAGCCAGCTGATGAACTTGAAGATCCAGTCCTGGGACAAGCAAATATGTTTCAATACAAGTACATGAGATTAGTCAAGTTTGTTAAAAGATATATGATCAATACCTGTATATATACATAAATATTTTAAATATTTTTTATTTATAAATTTTTTTGGATTTCCAAGTGTAAAAAGTTGATTAATTCACGAAATTCAGTGTATGCTTTGGCAGCCATAGATTCAAATGTTGTTTTAAAATATAAGTGCAATGAATTGAATAAATGGCTAGTAAAATATTGTCATGAGAATTGAAGAGACCCATCATGAGGCATTATACACAGCATTTAAAAGAAAACTTTTAACCATATAAAAGATATTTGTGTTTTTATAGTAAAGAGCAGTATATATATATATATAAATGTGTTACAGAAAATTAACTTACTGGCGTAATTTTTGTCTGAGTAGAGCTTCGGGATCATCTTGTTCTCCATAGCTGAGGAGTTGAAGACTGGGCGGAAGACGGGCATGGAAGGCGACCTTGGCTACCCAATCATTAAGCTCCTCCGCATTGTTGCAAGTAAACAGAAACTCGGCGCCGTCGGTGCAGCGTAAACGGAACACGTGCTTACGTTTTGTATAATCGGATGCACGCTCGCATTCCGCCTGAAAAATCATTTGGATTTTAAAAAAACTCTAATTTAACAATTTGTTATTATTTACAAAAGCTATAGTGAAGTATTCATCTATGACCTTATCACAGAGTTTCCAAAAGTGGATTAAAGGATATTACTAAGCATAAGTTACTGCAGATTCCTTGGATGAGATCTTATTCCAGCAAATAAACTACCTTAAGGATGACTACTGGAGGTGCAGCTGCCTTAGACTGTGCAAAGTCTAATTCATCGCGGAAGAAACAAAGCAGTTGTCCGCAAAGAACAGTGTGGTAACCTCTCCAAGACCTCACGGCTGCTCGCTTGCCACCGATTCCTGCCTCGTGCTTTCTCTCTAAGTAACCTGTGAATTTTTAAATAATAGAAAACACATTAATATTGACATACTAGTTTGTAGCTGTCTCAATAATTTTAATAACACTATTTCCATAATTTTTAATAGATACATATTAATGATAATATACCTTCGATTTCCACAGGTGGTAGATTAGGTACATCGCCTCGCTGCATTTTTCTGAAGCTTTGGGTCCGTCTCCTCGTTGTGAATGATGGCGTCCTCTTTGGTTGCTTGCTCCCTATTACATCCTGCATAGTGCACAATAAAAACGTCACTTTTTTTCTTACACATAAAATATTTTTCATGCTTCCATTTGTTAAACTGAAGAAATTATATATATTTTTATATTATTAATCTTTGTCATAATGGTTAGAGAATAAATTGAAAACATTCCCTTGGTTTATAAATTCATTGCCTTATGTCGATAACTTTAAAGACAATAGTCGAACTAAATTAAAAATCAAATTAATTCAAAGGCCTAAATCAAGAAATTATTTGAATTCATATTTCCACTGAAATGATCTTATAACAGGAACTATTTATAAGAAACTGAAATAATGACTGTATATAATTTTGATATTTACAATCATTGCTTAACACTAGAAAGATGGCAAAATTGACCTACCTACAAAGACGGCAACCGGTCAAATGACCGCATGTACTCATATCATTAGAAAATCATTTATTAAATTCAAATAACTTTATGTAACAATGAACTGAACATAGCAGAATACTAATAATATAATATTTATGTACAATTTTTATATATTAGTGTTTTATTTATATCATAAGAACCACAAAGCGGTTTTTTACAATCGTCACATTCTTTATTAGTATTATTTTTAAATTTGCTAATTTGTTAATATAGCATTCCCGTCTTTTTCAGTTCTCCTGAGTGATCATTGGTTAAGATCGAAAAGTCGAAGGCATAGGTTCCACAGACAATGGTTCAGAGCCGGAAAGTTCTACATCAATTCTCATGTTTCTACTCAGTTCACTGACTAAATCCAAAATAAATATCCTCCGTTTTATGTGTATACCTGTCAATTTCTTGTATAAAATGTAAGAATTGATTCTTGCTAATCTAAAATTTTGAAGAACACTTGTACAGGTCATCTTCGAGATGCCGCTGTGACACTCCCCTTCTTTACCATTTGATCAACCACATCCACACCACAATTGGTAGCGTTGTAGAAAGTCATAGCGGTCAAATGACCCCCGCCGTCTTTGTAGGTATATCAGCCTTTTAAACAATAAACAATGGAACTAATAATGATTACTTCACGTATTTTAAAGGTTCTATTCAGATTAATAAAAGTCACAAATTATTAGCTAGTTTGGTCGAAACGTTTTAGAATAACAAAACTTTAAAATTCAAATGACCGCTCCCGTCTTTCTAGTGTAAACAGTAAATTATTTAATTATCTACTCATTACTATCATGTCGGTTGTAACACCATTTAGTATAAATCGAACTCTCTTTTTACACAGTTTCAAAATAGCACAATGCTATATCCCCCAATTTTTGTTTTTTAAAATCCAGTAAACCCGATAATTTGAAAAGAAATATTACACAGACTCTGGATATCTCAAGTGATGTCGTACCAAATGTGAGTAAACGAGTTCGTCATTTTTTAATAAAATTAAAATATAATACACAACAATGAATTCAATTTTTTGATATCCATTGATATTTATACAGGGAAGCCTATCCACCATTATTTTTTATTTTAGTATACTTTTTTACACAGTATTGCGTGAAATGTACCCGCAGTGTAAAAAGAGAGTTTGGTGTATAGGCATAAATGAGCTTTTCACAACACATAATTCACCAGCTTATACTGAAAAATTAATCAAACTGTCCAGTACAATGGAAACATATTTTTATCTCCTCACATTAATATCATTAATAATATAATTTTGTAATTATCATTACAAAACAATTTTTGTAGTGCAAATTATAATAAGGTCCTACTTTGAATAGAGACATTAAGTTCGACACCGATGAAGCATAATATACCCCAACCCATAATACCAAATTTGACAAGATACATTCTACAGGCATATGATTAAGTTTATGAATATACGGTGTTAGGCAAATGTAACTAAATGATTGTTAATGACAAATATTATATATCCCATTAAACTGTATAAATAAATAATCCAAATACAAACCATACACCGTTAAGTAATTAATTAAAATAATGATTACTCAACTAGTGCATATAATGCATACAAGAAAAGTATTGCACTAAACGATTGAGTTCAGTTTCAAAGAGGGTGAATGTTTATAAAATTCAAGTATCTTTTTTTACTATTTATATAACCACATAATTGGTAAAAAAGGACAGGTCAAGATATATATCACAATTAATAAAGGAATATCAACTTATAGTGTGGAGTTCTTTATATAAATTCTAATCATCATGTACATATTTCAATATATGTTTGATATGAAATTATAAAAAGTAGGGAATAAATATATATGTCAATGTAATATAAATAATTGCTAAAAATGATTCATTTAGAATATCTGTGTCATAGATAAAGAATTTATATATTTTTTTAAATTTGCAAAACATAACCATTACTTTGAATACTTTTAAGAACATTTAAAATAAACTCTATTTATTTCTGCTGTATTAGTTTGTTGACTGAAAATATTTTTGGTATAAAATATACAATTTCCAAGATTGGTGAAAAATAGTCATAAATGTATTGCAATTACTAATCATTTCCTTAGTTTCACTGAAATGATTACAATCACTGTGTCAATTAAAATGTGTTGAACATAAAACTACTTGAAATTAATAAACGTCCATATGAAACCAATTTTCAGGATGTCTCCACACAAATGCTATGTTTTTTATAGCATGTCTGCTTTCAAAAGTGGAGCAAATGATCAGACAATTGCTCAACCCAGTCGGCATCCAGTACTGCATTTTTAGATTTTTAAATATCCGAATATCCAGCAGATGTGGAAGTCGAACTCACATTCTCCAGATGCGAGGTGGGCACGCTAACCTCACAGCTACCGGGGAGACAGATAGATATAGGCAAAAAAGATATAGATAAATATAGACAGACAAAAAATGTAAAACCTGTCCAAAGAAATTTCTACCAGATTATTTACCATTATCATTAAAACAGCCCGGATTCCCCAGATGCAAGGCGCGCATATTAGCCTTTAGGCTACTGGGGAGAGGTATATGGAAGTTTATAATGATCAAAATGTGTCAAATCTTCATAAAGAGAGAGAGAGCTAGCAGAATTTGAGTGTTATTTCACAAACAAGAACACAAGTGGAAGTTTACAAATTGCAAATAGTTTTGAGTTAAAATTGATTTCCATCAAGCACCATCGATTGATAGTATTAATTAATGTGTCGAGTTCTTCCATGCAATACTCATATGGCATAAAACATAGTCTATTGTGCTTTAAAGATATTTTAACGTAAGAGGAACAGATGACAGTAACGTGTAGCAAGAGAAGTGATAATGCCAGAAAAGATTAAAATACACACGACTACCTATAGAATAGCATTTTTTTTGTATGCCATACTAATAACAGAATGTTGACAATGGTCTGATGTTTGAAGGAAATTGATAATTCTGAGTGATATCGTTTTGCTATTGCTGCAATTTCAAAACCATAGCACTGTTATAACTGCCTGTGAATGTCTGGTACAAGCAGTTCTCGAGTTATGTGACATCGCCTTACGCGAATTTGCAGTTAGGCGATTTAAAAAATAAATAAAAAAACTGAAGCTGGGGTATTTTTCACGAAATAAAATTTCAATTGAAAATACATTACGTGAGCATAAAAAAATAACATAATTATAATTTTGTGAAGGAAGTTACACACCACGCGAAATCCTTTCTCAATCAAATATCCATCATGTGATTTTTGACATACTCGAAAACCTTTAGAATGAATTAATCGCGCAACTCAGGGACTAGGCGTATTAAACCAAGATTTCGTTTATTGTATGCTTAGTCCAGATATAATAAGATCTGCTTTCTAAAGAAACAAAGGTACAGGCTCGAGTGATCACCTGCAGTATCTGTACAATATGTTGAAGTAATTTTTGGTGAGTGAACAGGAATTGGATTAAGTAATGTGTTATTCATCACTCTACTCATCCACTCATTCATCCTACTTACTTAAAATATCAGTGTTGAAAGAAGATATAGTAAGAAAAATTCCCATTGGATACATCTTTATGACCATTGTGTGCAAAGCTCTATGACTATCCCAAGAAATTCTTACATCATCCTTAAAATATCTGTACAGTACTATAGACTACCATGTTGAGTATGTATTATTAGTTTTGTATGGTGAAATTACGATGAATAAATTGTTTGCCATAGTGGTGGCCTTGTGGTTAAATAATGAGGGTGTGATATTGGAATAGTCCGTTGCATGGAATGTGATCTTGATGAAGGGGTCTGTACCTTTCCTTGGTGGCTCACTTCTCCCTTCGACTCGGCTATCGGATCAGGCTGCTTAGCGGACGCCATAGTCAAGCAGCATCACAAAACACAACAATATAATATAATGGATGATAAAACAAACCAAATTAACCCAAAGCCCACAAACAACATACATACATATATATTACATAAATAATCCATCAAATATAAGTATTCCAATGTTATTATTTTAATTTATCACAGATTATGGCGAATATTCTATAGTTGGAGATGGAGTTAAAATCACTCAAAGTAGGGATAATACTTTTAATCCTACAGGATCAGTCTATCAGGACTCACAATAGAGGTGACCATGAATTGCTGGAATTGAAAGGACTTTCACACTTGGTGACATGTCAAAATTGGAACGGCATTGGATAACCACAATAATTTTACTTCAAACATCTAAGGCTACAAAATGTTATGTTTTAATGGTCACATAAGATCGCTTTACTTTACCGAAGATTTAAAAAGGTGTTTGATCTATAAGTTAGGTCAAAAAGTCCATGTATGAGGATATGGCTTAAGACCTATAGTGTAGAATGTACATTGACAGCACAACTACTAGCTCAGTATATAATATGAAAATGCATTTAATTGATATTAAAGAAACAATTCAATATATATCTATATATATGGGCAAATAACATAAGCTCCATGAGACACCAAACAAATACATCATTTTAATTTATATTTGATGGATTATTTATAGATCTAAAAATAAATAAATATTGGACCAAAATAACATGTATAAGATATAAAATAATATTTTAATGAGTGGCTAATAATATTTGCAGTTTAACATCATTTTGGACAATACTAATCAAAATCACAGAGACAAAATTTATTGATGGTAAATCTGCCGGTGTAAATAAGAATTATGCAACGTAGTCCAGAGAGTCATCAAGTTCTATGATCAGTTAGATGCATGGCCAGGTCAACTAGCAGATTAGAAAAGACAATAATTTTTAATTTTAGGACAAAATCTAAAAATCAGTCTGAGTTTGATATTCTCTAGGTGGACATGGAGAGAATTAATAAAGTTACGCCGTTTCCAAAACAATTTATCTCACATTTACTTGGTTTATGATTGTCGGTGTCTTATTTGTGATATTAAAATACAATTATTATAAGTTTGTGTCAGCCAAAGTTATCTTTTACTGGATTCAACCAGCATTATATTTAAGTAAAATATAGATAACTGAATTTAGGACTCTTATCAATGGAATGGTTTAGGATTGAACCGATTAAAGGAAACCCCAATAATGTCTACTTTCAAACTACTCACATTGAACAAAGCATAATAGATAAACATTATAGCAGGTTGTACAAGAAGAACTGATTTAAGTTGTCAATTATGAAATGGTTGAATTTGACTTTGTAATATTTGAACGAACCATCACAACTTTTACGACTAACAGTTCTTCTCGTATGCACGTAATGTAAAAAAAAAAAACTAAAATATATACATAAATAATATACATACAAGCGTAAAATATACTTTTAGCATGTTTTTCAAACAAAGCATCAAAACATTTCAAATAATAATACTGTGAGTAAGCTGAGACCCTGTATTAGAAACCTTAGGAATCGCCCGACTAAAAAAATATCGCAATGTCGTTATTCAATGAATATTTTTTTATGAATGGGAGGCAAAAAGTACTATGCAAAAAATTCTGTGTTCCATCGGTAGCTAACGTTAAGTAAGACACAATATATAGTGCGACTTCCACAAAAGAAAACCAAACCGTGTAACATGAATATGACAATTTTTAATTTTTAAAAATTGATGCACATTCTTGGTTGTAAATAATATAATGGTGACCAATTAAGTTCCATTGATTAATACAGTTATCACTGAAGAAATAGCCAGCGTGTCATTTAAGAATATGAATATTTTTTTTTATTTTAAGCACTTGAAAAATAATGAAACTTCAAACATTAAGACAACTTTTAAAACTGTTTTTATATATGTCGCATTTCACAGGAGTTGATTGTCTTGATTGTGCAGTGAAATGTGAAGTCACGTGGTGATTAAAAAGCTGTGAAAAATGAAAAAGCCTGACCTTCATGCTCTCAGCACGTTTGACATTGGTGACCCTCCTCAACCTGTCCCCAAAGGCCTGTGCGGCCGAGTGGGATTTGTGAATGGCAGGTGCCTGCTGTTGCTGATTGATAGTGTTTACAGGCGATGATTGGTTGGTCTGCTGCGGCAACTGTTGTTGTTGAGCCTGTGGAGCCATGGCCACTGGCGGTTGAGTAATGTTGATCTGCTGTTGGTTCTTAGGAGCTTGGCGATCTTGGACCATGATTGGGGATACAGCTTCCACCTAAATAAGAAGAAATACATCCATTTATCTGACTGTTAAATAGCATACCTTTTTACATAATAAATATAGGTATGCTTGAAGTTTTTTCAAGTTCCACAGCCTGGCAAAAGTGAAGTTATTTTTATTGTATGTAACTGTCTCTTTATATCAAACATTGCATTAAGACAAAGTTATTGGTTTTTTTTTTTTAAATTGGTTGATGCTCGATACAAAACATGATTAGAATACTTTACAAGAGAAATTTGACAAACCTGTTGGGTGTTGTGCCGGTCTTGTTCCATCTTGCGTTGCTGCTCGATTCGTTTTCTTTCGGCAGCACGTCTACCTTCAGCTCGTTCCATCTCTTGTCTCTCTCTTTCCGCACGGCGAGCTTCTACTTCCCGATTACGCATCTCTCCAAATGCTTGTTCAATCTGACACACAAATAAAATTATGGCTCATTTCTGATTGTTAAATTGAATTTAATTAAAATGAATGAATACTCCATTTTGTAGTTTATGATTTTTGAGTGATACTAATTATATAATCTTTTATGAAACTCGGGTCAAAGACTAAGGTTATAAACAATGAAACAATCTAGAACGGTAACCATCAATGTTTTGAATTAAATGGATAATCTCACCAAAGTGATCCTCTTGAGAGCATTGAACCTATCTTGCTGAGCTTCTACTGTCTTCTGGAAATCTTCGTGCTTCTTCAGCAGCTCTTCCACTTGGGTGATGTTCTCCCCGACTTTACCATCGCGCAGTGTTGGCTCTCTAGGAATGTGTAACAAATAACAGAATATTATGTTTTCAAAACAAAAAAAACAATTGTCAAGATAAGACTTTGCAGAAATTCATATAATACAGTTTTAAGGGAGGCGCCATCTTCACGTTGGAAATTCATATGAATATATCTTCATATATTTCAGACTGGAAAAAAGGGGCCTTCATTAAGAATATAAACTCAATAGCTACATGGCAACCACCTTAATCTACTGTGAGAAAAGCCAATGTAGTGGGAAGAAAAAGAAGACAGCACTTCAGTCAGTAGGAAATTGAAAAGAATATTACCTGTTCATTATCCAATTATCAAGCATGTCGGCGTCTCTCTTGAAGATAAGCGTATCAAGATGCTGTTCATAGATGGTGTGTCTACGTGACCATGTATCGTGAAGGAGGGCAGCTCTCATCTTCAAAGCTGCTATCTTGTCATTTAGCTCAGCAGCTAAGAAATGTTCTTCTGCTACTAGGTCATCACCTGTTGATAACAAATTGCAATGTATTGAAGTTACATATGTATGGCTATGTTTTCAAACTTAGTTCAGGAATGTTTTTAAATACTTTTTGCAAATGGAAACTTAAAATTTAATAAAGGTATTAAATACACCATGAATTCATATGACACTATCAACTAAGAATTTGTATATAATTATTACCGGCAGTACAAATAAACGTTTGAAATGTCTAAATTTCTTAACTAAACCACTAAAGGATAAAATGTCAAATACATAATGATTAGACTAACCAGATTTGTAGAAACTATTGAAATCGTCTTGTCTTGCATCAATCTCAGTTTTGATTTCAGCGTGTCTACCAAGGAGTTGCTCTGCACCGGAAACATCAGCTGCCAGCTCAGGAGCTGTCACTCGTGCCAACATTTCACTTGTCCATGCCCTGAGCAAGCAATTATTTTTTTTTATTGAAATACTGAACTAAATTATTTCATCATCAGAATACTGTGTACATGTAATACAAAAAATATTTATGCACTCACATAAGTTCTCCATATTCATCAAAGAGAGCTTGTAGCTTGCCGGCTTGTCGCAGTTTTCTTTTACCGAGCGCAGCTCTCTCCAAAAGAATTCCAAATGACTCCGACACTTCCTCCAACTTCACTGATACATGCTCCTTCGCATCAGGGAATGCCTGTCCAAGTCTACAAACACAATTTCACATTTAACAATCTTTCTGATATATTTGAATATATGCACAAAAAAAATGTACTCGCAATCATTTTCAAAATTTGCTTAAAAAATAAATACCAAAATTAGTTACCTGTCAGCTTCTATGCTAAGTTGTTCCACTTGAGACTTAACTGCAGCTGTATCAGCTTCCAAAGAATCGTGTTTCTTCACCAATGTCTGCAGCAAAAAAATGTAATTATTTTTACTGTAACCTTTTAATATATCACTAAAATTAACACCAATCCAACATTTTTGAACTATTTTAATCCTCATAACAATTTTTGCTTTAACATCATAATGGTATATATTGGTCATCACCTGAATGGCATGAAGATCATGATTTCCACCGTAGCCAAGCTCAGATCCGAGAGCCGAATCTTTCTCTGCAATCCAAGCAATTGTTTCATCAGCAGTTCTGTCGAAGATATGAACTTGACGTGCGCCAGCCAATGCCTGTTCAAGTAAAAATAATGACATATTATTAACTCATTTTTAAATAATGCTACACAATGTTATGTGAACAGAGATAAAAATAAAAACTTAGTATAATGTATATTGATTAGTAAAAAATATAATTTTCAGGATATATTTGGATAATGTACCTCTTGTCTAGCATTGGCAAGGTCTCTAAGATCATCCCAAAGGGCTCTTGTGTCTACAATGTGTTTTTTAACTCTTTCTGCTTCAGGAGATCGTTCTTCGATCAGTCGTTCACCAGCTTCTGCGATGCCTTCCACTCGACCTTCATTGGCTGTTAAAAACAGTAACAAACTATTGAAATATAGTCTTATGCAACTATCTTAATAGTTATATTATTGTAAACTATTATTAATGGTTATAAATAGTGGACTTAATTTCTTCTCCATCACATCACAATACATCATCTCAGATGTATTACATGAGTATTTTCTGTGGCATAAATAATATCAAACACTCTTACCTATCAATCCAGCAATGAAATTATCAAAGGCTTGAATGAGGATCTCCACATGCTCCACATCTGTTCCGTAATCTTCAGAAGCAGCAACTGTAGTCTGATCATTGATCCATTCATGAACTTCTTCGCATTCCCGGACAAAACTATAAGCAAACAAAACAATCAGGTGATATGCTTACTCTGAAAATGAAAATCGTTTTAAGGTGAATAAAAAATAGTGGTACAAAAATTTATTGATATGATACCTGAAGTATTTGTCACTCTCTTGCAGACGCTGTTGTTTCTTAGCTCCGAGTAATGTTAATTGATGAAGTGCTTTCCTTAAAGCATCAGCTCTGGCAGCAGCTTCTTCTCCGCCTTCTGCTTTTCGAGATGCCAAAGCTGCCCCCAAGGACTCCAAGCGCGATGCTGTTTGCTTCTCAAATGTGGCAATCTAAAAAAATATAAAACCAAATTTTAGGATTGCTACATTTCTGCAAGACTGTCGTTTACAGTCAGAATCGAATTCCAGATAATTTTGAGAGGATAGAGGCTTTTGAAAATGCTTTTTGAGCATAAGTTCTAATACTTTTGCTTGAACTGATGGTAATACAAGGATCATAGGAAAAACATTATGGATTCTTATTAATTAAAAAAAAGTAATGTTACCTCTCGCTGTATGGCTTCAAGTCTTCTTTGAAGAGCTCTGACAGAGTCTTCATCGCGTCCATATTCTGTGCTTGCCAGCAATGGTTGTCTTTCAGCAATCCATGCCTCAGCTTCTGCAGCTTCTCCAAGGAACTATTAACAAAATTATACTTTAAATATGAAATAAAATAAATCATCTGCAGCTGGTGGTAGTTTTAAATAAATCCAATCCCAGATAAAGCAACCACATTATATCTATATTATTTTACATGATCATCACGTAACAGTTCGCTTCTTCTTCCAAAGTTAGACCAGACATTATAGTGCCAGTAGATCGTAAATCACCCCAATACAATATCCTGCATATGTTATGAATGCTAAAATGTACTGCTTGTATTTATAAGTGAAAGCAAATCCTTGTTAATATAAATCAATCTTTACATCTATATACCTAATGTAAATAACAAGGACAAAATAAATGACCATAAGTTACATTTCAGCAAGAGGTGACAAACTTACAATATGCAAATCAATGGCATCTTGAAGTCTCAATCTTCGGTTGGCAGCTTGTTCCTTAAGTACACGAAGTGCATCCTGCAACTCGGCAGCCTGCTGCTCTAAACGAGAGCCAGCAAAGTGGCCGCGAAGTTGCATCTGAGCAGCGCGAGCTGATAGACTGCCAATTATTGGTTCCCTGTGAAATATTCCCAGTTAACATCAAATATGTTAAAAAGTCTTATTAGTATTCTTTACCCATGGGGTTTAAGCAACAGTAAGTTTAGATAAATGCTATTGTATACATTATTAGAATAGGATCTGTCTAACTTACTTGGTAGACACTCTACTCTTTTATATGTTTTCTTTTTAATGTATTTTGAAATATTTATATGAATATTTTTGCTATTACCATATTTATGTTTTGATGTAAATGTATTGAACTTATAATGTTTAATTACAAAATGTTGAAAACAATTTTTAAAATGTTGCATACTGAGTGCCAAGTTGGTAGGGTGTGTGATCAGGTACTGAGGATCAAATCTCTTAGCTGCATATAAAGTTTAAGAATTTTCACAATCAACAGTATTAAAAAATAAATAAAATTGAATTTAAAAGTTCATGCCTTGAAAGAAGTTCAGCTTCTAGAGCTGTGTGTTTTTTCTGTGCACTTTGCGCATGCGTGAGTGAGTGTGAATTGGTGGGAGCGGAGGCGAGCGGGGCTCTCTCCTTAAGCCATCTCAACTCTTCACTAGCATCTCGACTCCATTTCTGAAGCTCAGCTGCGTCTTCCAGATTATCTCGACGAATTTGCATCGGCTCTTGAAGTTGGCGATAACTATTGAAAAATATGTGTGTCAGTTAATAAATTAATATACAAGTTACAAAATATCTTCAGACTGACGAGCACAAGTACGCGTTACATAAATTTATTGATTTTTTAATATATTTTTTGTACTTGGAGATGAACTGTAAAAATGAAAAATAACACCAAAATCACATTTTGAATGATTTTACTACACTATGGATGTAACTTTTTCTGCAAAGAGCGCAATTGGATATTGACTTGATTCAAGGTTTAAAGAATGTTTGCCCATTATTTAGCATGATAAAACAAATGGTTGATGCCATTACTGTGTTATAAAAATAAACATTTAATGCTAAAAATAGCAATAATAATTCACCTGGCTAATGCTGCATCAACTTTTTGTTTAATATCATCAGCCATGAAGTGCTTTGCCGCCGTAAGATGCTCAGCAGTCTCTCTGAGCTGAGCAGCCTCTTCTCCTCTCTGTGTAACTTCCTGCTCCAGTCGGCAGTGTCGTGCCAACAGAGCAGCTACAGAAGCCAAGTCTTTGCCGTGGTCATCGCTTTGAAGTTGAGCCTCCACATCATCGGCCCATGCTTTGAAGTCATCCAAACCTCTCAGGAATACTCTAGCCTGATAAGCGGCAGCCAATTTCTCTCTTCTTTCAGCTGCAGCTGCCAACAAGGCTCTCCACTCACCTTCTAAACCGCCAGTGTGTTCTGATATTTCAGATGCCGCATAATGTTCGGAATCTGAATGTAAATAAATTATCATATAAATAACTATAAAAATAGAGAATCAAAAATCAGTAATAAGTAGAAATACTAGGTACCCAAAGGCATAAAATTCACTACAGAATAAGAAATAAAGAAATTAATATACTAACGTATGAGTTCTTCTCCGTTGCTGACAACTTTGTGAATACGTTCCTGATTGGCAGATAGCTCTGATTCAAAAGCAGCATGACGTTGAATTTTGCTTTGAAGGTTTGAAAGATCCCTGAAACGAGAAAGAGAATTTATTGAAACTCCACTTTCATGAAATCATATAAGTATACTAAGTTTCAATAACTGTGAATGAATGAACATAGTATGCAATAAACTTACTTGTAATTGTGATCGTTGACTTGCTGAGCCTTGAGTGCCAACCACTCGTGTTCGTGATAGAGGTCTCTTAGGAAGAGTTGCAGCTGTCTGGATTGCTGCAGGAATATACCCCGAGCCTTTGATGCCTCCTGCAATAAAAATTATGTAATTCTTATGACTCTATATAAATAAAATTTAACAAACTTTTGTAACACGAACTTTATAATCAGTTGCAATAGCTCTTTAACCATATACAGAGGTAATGAGATGTTATCGTATTTTTAAAATAACATCTAATGAAAGAATACATTACCATTACTAAATAATCTAGAAAATCAATAGATAATAACCATAAACACTATGCATCTAGACTAATTTAGAAAGAATAATCGTGATAGCTGGAGTTAGAATGCAATTAATTACCTTAAGTTTATTGAGTCGCATAGAGACAACTGCTGTTCTTCGTTCAATGTAGTCTCGATCACGATGTCCTCCACTCAACAAGTCCTCAGCAAAGCGGCTCAGTTCTTCGGCCTTGCCGGCTTGAGCTACCACTAATTTCTCAAATTCTGCATGTTTCCTTATCAGTGCTTCCACAGCTATAAATATAATGAACTAATTGATATAATATTATTTCAACTTATCTGAACTTCAGGAATTCTGTGAAATTCTTTTGCTACATTAAATACAAAAACCGTATTTATGAAGTCATCGTATATATGGTCTAGTTGTACATTTATATAATATTTGAAAAGCTGGCATATTCAGATAACACATAAATGAATCGTACTTCTTAATAGTGTCATCTTACATTTTACACCATTTAAGATCTACAATAATATCTATCTAAGTTTTAACAGTTTAACAGCATACCAGGCAAAGAGTCTCCAAGATCCTCATTATTGAGGAAGGCTTCTTTTGCAGCCAACCAGTCTTCTGTTTGGCGAGCTTGCTCTTTGAACATCTGAAGTTGATGAGCCTAAAAATCAACAAGTATAAATTAATGCAAACGATACAAATAGGCAATCGAAAGCAACATTTTTTTGCAATTAACAATAACGAAGGCAGAAAAGAGATATGAGATTACAGCAAAAGACTTTACCTCTGTCAAATGTCCCTTCCTCTGGTCCCAAGCTCCATGGAGTTGTGAAGCAAGTGAAGCCAACTTCTTGGGTCTGGCCTGAATATCTTCACCTTTCGGTAGAGGCAATTTCTGTGCATCAGATTTCAGACCTACGATACTGCTTTGACGGTTATCAATTTCCGCCTGTAAAAGAAGCATATAATTTTGCTTAATTATCCTATTCTTCAGAGATTAGATGAGAATGACAAATTATATGGTCAACTAATATTGTTCAAATTTCCACTGACCTTCCTCTCACTGTGTAACTCCAAGAGTGCTTCAGCATCGGTTACACTTGCCGGAGGTTCACTGCTCTCCAGTTTCTTCACTGTTTCACTCACCCAAACTTCCAAGTCCTGCATTGCAACAATAAGAATAATTAAAATTGGATTAATAGCCACAGTTTAATTTCATGATAATTATCATATCAATTACCAAAACCTACCCAATTCCACAAATGGTCTTCATTTTGTGGAGTTATTAAACAGAAAACGTTGCAAAATGTAAATTGAAAATCAACAAACTAAGGAATAACTTATTGACTGAAATGTTGGAGATCTAAAACAGCACAAATTTTCATAGCAACCTAATGCCCAGTATATATTACAAAACAATAATGTATTTTTTCAAAGTCAAGTGTCAAAAATATTTGTAGCCAGAGTATATTATCAAAGATAAGTATGCAATGAAAGTAACCTTGAGATCAACATCAAACTTATGGACTGTGTGAGCATTATTCAGAAGTTGTTTTCTCTGGTCCAAGAGATGCTGCAGATGCTGCCAGGCAGTCTCCAACTCTTCCAAATGTACACGGATAGCCTTTGCATTAGCAGGGTATCTAAATGAAAGAAATACAAATGACTAATTACCATCACTGTTGATATATTATTAAAGGGAAGGAATGATTATTTATTTTAATATTTTTATTTGAAAATATATGGAATAAGAAAAACGGATTAAAAAATTACTTACTTCTTTGCCAATCGATCGGCTTCTTTCTTGTGCAGTTCCATTTTGTCTTTTAGAGCGGTGGAATCACGATGCAAGGCATCTCTTCGAATACGGAGTCTTTCTACGTCGCGTAAGTCACGGCCTGTTTCTACACCACTCAAGAGTGCCGCCTTTTCAGCTGTCCTTTCGATTGTCTCTTGAACATCCCTGTGATAAAGATGAATTAATTATTTTTATGATTTTTTTTATGTTTAACTGTTATATTCATATAATTTCAATATAAATTACCTGTTGTATTGATGGATTTCTAAAGCTGCAGTCAAGTTGTCCCTGTACTGTTGCAGGGCACCACTCAAGGCTTTCCATTTGCTGAGGAAAGCATCACGGCGCTGAGCTACAGCAGGCCCCGATGTAGGACCCTAAAGAATGACATTAAATTTTCATCAAATAAAAGGCTTCAATGAACAACTGATTTCACAATGCAATGAGTTTAATTTCAATAAATTTATTTTACATATTGTCTCTGAACATGACATGCAATTTATAACAAATAAAATAAAAAATAAGCAGCAATTTGTAACTCAAGAAAGCATCCTAAAATCCATGAACTTTGAAAGAACATTCTCTATGCTCACTCCTACACAGATGGAATACATCGAAAATCACATCAATTTCGTTAAATATAAAGCGAGATACTCCAGAAGTTTAATTTTAAAAACAGGGACCTCTTGCTGGTCTGGTATACTGCTTCCTACTTTTTTATATTAGGCTCTAAGCTAGTTATTAGAAAATTTAGACGACACCGGTACACCTTAATCAGTTTTGCATGGTTTAAAATTAATTGAAATCAATCCCAGTATTATTATTCATTGATTTCTTATATACCTGCTGTAATAACTTGTCAGCTAACGCACAAATTGTTTTGATTTGCTTGTCATCCACTCTCATATCACTGTCCATATCGTCCAGCTTCCTTAACAAAGAGCTGCAATGCTCGTAGTCTTTTCCAGTATCTGCAGCTTGCACCTAGAACACAATTTTTGATGTTATTATTGAAAAGTATTATAGTAACGCACTCACAATATGAAAACAGGTACTTACCATCATTTCCTTTACTCTGATCCATGCTTCTATCTTGTCCAATTGGTTATTGAACTCCAACATGTCTTGAGCTTCTTCCAGTCCTCGTCCTTAAAAAAATAAAAAGAATACATAAGTATGTGTGTTTCGAGAACATCAAAAGTGAGACTGGAGTATTTGTTGCCAATTTTGTATAAAGTATCGTAATGTATATTGAAGTGTTAATTATAACAAGTTCATCCAGGCTTTTTATAAAATAATATTATAAATACACATAATACACACAGATGACAAACAAACTCTTAATCCATAGAAGAGAATACATAAATTTTAGAAACAGTTACGTTTAATATCAAATAGACCATTTTAACAGACCTCTTTCATCAACTTTCCTCAGTAGATCATCCCAAGCCTCTTTGAGTTGGTTGGCTGCGATGGTGGCAGTTTTGGTTCCCTTGCCCGCCTTTTCATCCAACACTTTGGCTTTCTGGCTGAGCTCTTTCACACGTCCACCATTGGCAGCTAGCTCTGCTTGGTACGCTTGGTGCTTCTGCAGCTTTTTGATCTTGTCTTCTAGGCTGGTTACCTCACCACCTTCAAAATGAAATAATATTTTATGTTAGAAGGGGCCTATTAATAAAAATAAAGGAATATTTGGTCAAAAGAAAGGATTACAACATTACAGATCTGAATTCTTACTAAATATGAATTAATTAATTAGTTGATTGAAATGTTTTTCTTTGTCAACATTGGGTTATGTAATATAAAATGATCTGAATTCTTACAAAGCTGTTTAATTTTAGCACTTCTTCTATACGCAGTAACATAATACGCCTTTAATTCATACCTTGGTCAGCTTCCAACTTCTTCTTCTTGTCCTGAATCCAGTACTGAGTTTCAGCAACGTCTCGCGTAAACTGAGCATGCAGTAAAGCATTATCTAAAGCTTCACGTCTTAGCAGGCATAGTTCACGCACCTGTATAAAAATGTTATAAAATAAGATTATAAAATTCTACTTTTGAGCATATGAACCTCTGTAGTCTTATTTTATTGGTTGTTAACTATTCCCCTTTGAATTTAAATACACATGAAAACTAAAAAAACTTATTAAAAAAACTGAATTTTATATTATGGACTCCAGTGGTGAGTGGTAGTATTACATTTTCTATGTTATACAGTCCCAATATAAACAATAGTGACACCATATGAAAGATAAATGAAAGCTATTTAACTCATTTGGTTCCTTTATATACATACTCAAATAAAATTGAATTGATAGTATTTTACCTTCTTTCGCTTGCTGTTAACGCGATTGAGTTCCTCAGAGATGGCGTTACTATCAGGATGATTCTGCTGCAGAAGTTTTGCACCATGGCTATTAAGAGCGATCACCTTTTCTTCCTGAAGTTTAAAATCGCAAAAACACATTACACATAATATTCTTTCAATAATGTCTTATTCCATACCAATAGAACTCCGCACACTCAATTTTACTTCAATTTGATTATAGACATTTAAAAAAACATTTAGATTCTACAAAGTGCAAATTTTCAATCTTACAATAATTACTTTTTTAATTTATACACTACTCTCACCAATTATATTTCTTACCTGAGTGTTTAGAAGTCTCTCAAAGGCTTCGTGTTTCTTCAGTTGGGCGTCGACTTCTTCCACACTGCTTGTTGGAGAAATATCAGTTGAACCTGTTCAGAAATACAGAATATTTGCAATTATTTATAATTTAATCATAATTTCTTGTGGTGGAAAGTTATCATGTAAAAAATAGTGTTTAAAAGATATTTTTTATCATATATTTTTAGTAGTAAAATATACTATTTTTTTTTTCTACATTTATAAAACAAAACAATATAAACTTATGAAATTGAAAAAGATCACACCTTACAAAGAAAATAATATTCTTCGAAATTCTAATATCAAAATCAAGCTTGAAAATCAATTTCAAAATAATGTTACTCTGAGCCTTTAACTAGTTTTTTTAAACTTATTTAACAGTCTGTTAACAAGAAAATTCTGTTTAAAATTGTCAAGAGTTCTGCATTTTTGAGATTGTAATAGAAAATATAAAGTTGAGGAAAAACCGCGCCAACTAACCAAGAGCAGCTTCATGAGCATGGCAGAGATGCATCAGTTGTTTGGCATCTCGCAGGAAGAACTGCAAGTCGATGAGCTGGTCAAGGGAAACTTGGCGTGCTTGCCATGCAGCATGGAGACGTTGACGCTCTTCAATTAAAGCAGCGCATTTCTCTTCCACTTCCTGTATGTATACAGATTAATATAAGTAGACCTATTACTTAACACACTCCTTACCGGCGACGTAGCATTGGCGTCCTGTAAGATCCATACGTT